>VDFB02121064.1:0-22365 GCA_007258455.2 Sequoia sempervirens
ACCTTCATTGTCATTCGTTATCCTTCGTTATCCTTTATCTTCCTTCTTTTCTTTCATTGTTTTCCTTTGTTTTCCTTTTGCTTTCCTTCGCTTTCCTTCATTTTCCTTCATTTGTACCTTTATACCTTTTCCTTTCACTTTTCCTTGTACCTCCTTCATTTTCACATTGTACCTCATTTTCCTTGTACCTATAAGATGATAAGAAAATGAAGGTATTCATGCGAGGATTTAATTTTAATCATTAACTCCAAACAATACTAATGGTTTCAAAATTAACAAAGTGAAGCATTGATTAGAGTCTTGATGTTGCACATAGATAAAGATTTGCAACATTTTAAGTAAGATCCCAAATCCTCTTCAATCAACTTGTTGAAATTCATTGAACTTTAAGCAAATCTGATGATTTGCAATAAGTCAAAAATTAAGAAAATTTTGAAACCAAATCTGTCAATAAATGTTAGCAGTTTAAAAACATTAATCATGCAAAATTGAGAAAAAATTCCACTACTTTAGCCATTAAAATAAAGCACTGCACCAAAATAAATCTCAAAAAAAATGTGGAAGTCTTGGGAAATCCTCTACATTAATTACTCCCCTCTAGTCGTGAAAGCGGTAATGTGCATTAACACACAGTTCCAACCAATAAGTGGAGTCAGATGTGAATACAAATAACCCTCGCCTTGAATACAAAAGAACACAAAAATCAACAGGTTAAATTCCTATTACACCACTTATAAGCCATACAACAAGACAATTGCCTATTTTCAATTATGACGCTACAATCCAGACATATGATAGTATGATAAGACATTTATCAGCAGCATTGTCTACGTACCAAACTTAGACGGTGCAAATTTGAATAAATGCGCAAATCTTACTAAAATGTTTTGAAGGCAGGGCCCAATTCAAGTTTAAATCAATCATAAAGATCAACCCAAAATGGATAATTATTTAAGCAACTATCACTCATAAAGTGTAGATTTAGTTCAAAAATTTTAGAAATTCTCCAGCTAAGCATGACTGATTGGAATGATTTAATGCATAAACATAAATGTTAAAAAAAATGTTATTAATAATACCAAATATCTATGGCTCGGCTTGTAATCATGGATTCACACCCTGGAGAAGATCAAGTACACTAAGTTTCAATCAGAAAATAATACATGAAAACAAAATTCAACTAAAAGAAATTGTGCCACTTTTGAGCCATGTAAAGGCTGTTTAATATGAGGCCTTACTTAAGGAAGGAGCCTTTTTGATAGGACGCTAAATGAACGCGTAGTTGCAACCAACTTCACTAAAGTGATTTCTCTACTGTAAAGAAGCAAATGGACGTCTCTCTTTCTGTACCAGTGTGTGTGAAAGGAAATGGACATCAATGACTAGCTAGTGCATGTGAAAGGAAATGGACATTAATGACTAGCTGGTGTGCGTGAAAGACAATGGACATCGAATGACATTGAGTGAAAGGAAATGGACATCAAATGACATTGATACAGTTGTATTTTTATAGAAAAAAAAAATTAGTGTGAATTGAAAAGCATCCTCCCCTGCAAGATAAAAGCACATCTATTGTGAATGGTACAAAATACAACACATCTGTGATACCATAAATGAAAGCTATAGTTGGACATGCTGCAACCATCTATGCGATGTAACCAACTCCATCATTTCCCTGACCTTTTTTAAATGAAGTAGATATTCTGGATGACTATGACAAGGACATAGATCTGAAAAGACACATTTTATTTATATTTTTAATCACTGTGGCAGCGAAACAACAAAAATACACAAGCTCTATACATAGATTTTGCTTGGAGATTATATCTATTACTGCCTAAGAATATAAATCATTTTTGGTTTTCATTTTCCTTAATAAAGTATTCATGCATTGATTTTGTTGGAAGGTGAATAACTTGTTAAGTACGTATTTCTTCCTATTGTCAAAAATACTCCATAAATGAGAAACACCCTACACATTGAAAATAGGAATTATCATACAAGAATCCTCTGTATAATATGATACAAAAATATGTGGTAGACAAAGTTTTCTTTTCCATATAAAATATCCTAGCGTGCTTGAGTTTAGGAATAGCATAAATTAGCATACATCAATCAAAATGAACTTTGAAAAAGGCATTGCTCACATAAGACTTAGCTGATCATAAAATAGTATTTTTAATAGCCTTCTTATTTCACATAATAGAAGACAAAATGAAGTAACACAAAACATAAATGAAATTCTTAAGTTTCTACCCTCCTTCTAGCGCCACATGTGAGCATCTATTTAAAATCTGCAAACACTAAACTTCAAACATGGGATAGTACCCACAAATTCCTCAAGAATACTCCTATGAAATACCTTGTAAATGCTTCAAAATGCAACAAATGACAAGAGAAAACTAAAAGCATCATGAAAAAAATTAACAAGTACCTATTCCATACTGGATTGGTGTCAAATGTGCAAATGACCCTTTCCCAATCATTGCTCAAAAGCTAAAATGATGAGATGCAATGGAGATGAAGAGAAAAATTAGTTCTCAAACCAAGAGAGTAACTTTGCATGTAAAATGTGGATGAGTTGATGGAGATTAAGGCCTTTATTTATAGATTTTCTTGATGAGAGATTGACCAAATGGGTGAATGTGGGACTAAAGATCCACCAATGAGAAGAGGCCACTTGTAAAGTTGTGATAGGCTAAAGGATGTGCAAGATTTAGGAAATGTGCCCATGAGAGGGAGTTTCAAATTCAAATTTGTGCAATAAATTTTGAGAGGGGGACATGGAATAGAGAATTTATGACAATGTTGGTGGGGACAAGTCAACTTGTCATCTTTTTCAAACTTGAAGGAATATTCCCCATAAATGCCATGTTGAAAGAAAATAAGGGTTTTAATAAATTAATAAATTGATTTATTTGTGCAAGTGACATTATCTAGAGGATGTGATGGGTGATTAGGTTAGGCTAATTAGGATTAGGTTAGCTTAATTATGATTAGGATGATTTTGACTTTTATGACTTAAATATTTGATTTATTTAATTCAGAAAAGGATGGAATATGTATTATGATTTAATTAGATGAATGTTTGATTTATTTGATTAAAAGGTTAATGATAATGTTTATTTAATTTTAAATTAATGACATTAGGAGATGGAGATTAATGAGATTACCTAATGAATGGATGAAGGTGAACTTGATTAATTGATGAATGGACCTAATGTGGAACCTAGTTTACTTGATGAATGAACCTAATTGAATGCATAATGTTAATTTTGCATGTCTACAAGGATAATATAGACTGGTTATTCTAAGGGTCTTGAAATCATCTCATTTGTGTTATCATCATAACCATCCATATTTAACCTCTTTATCGTGAGATTGAGCCTCAAATCGAATCTTTTCACTCAATCTCTCCAGGGGGCAATGTACTAGTGTACTTCTTTCCATTGGGGCATCCAAAAAATTAGAATTTTTTTTTTTTATCATGACAAGTTTATTCTTTGAACCAACACAGCAAGTACATTGCTTCAAAGAGGGGAAAAATGTAGACACATGAAATTAGGATTGTGGACTTCAATAGCATCACATTCATAAATCAAATTCACACTCATCCATTCATCAAGTAAATTAGGTTCAGTTAATTCAATCTCCTAAGGTCATTTACTTAAATTAAATAAATTAACTTTATTTAACTTAAGCCTATCATTCCCTCTTTGATTAAATAAATCAAACCTTTATTTAATTAAATCTCAAATCATCATTCATCTCCCTTTGATTTAGCTTAAATCCCTAAATATAAGTCAAATGGGTCAAAGGAATCTAACATCATCTTAACTAATCTAATCCATGATTAAATGCTAAACCTAATCACTTATATTCTCTAGATTTTTCCACTTGCACATGAAAATGCATTTAATTGATTTATCAAAATATTTATTTACTTTCAACTTGGCATAAAGGGAGAATATTCTCCAAATTTGAATCTCCTCCCAATTTGACATGTACATCCTATAGACATGCAAAATTAACATTTTTCATTTGATTAGGTTCATTCATTAACTAAACTAGATTTCACATTAGGTCCATTCATCGATTGATTAGATTCACCTTCATTCATTTATCAGGTAATTTCATTAATTCTCATCTCCTAAGGTCATTCATTCAAAATTAAATAAAACATTATCATCAACCTTTTAATCAAATTAATCAAACATCATCCCTTTAATTAAATAAATCAAACATTTATTTAATTAAATCCAATCCATATTCTCATTTAAATAAATCAAATATTTAAATCATGAAAGTCAACTCACCTAATCATCATTAAACTAACATAATCATCATTTATTTAGTCTAATAATGATTAAATACTAATATCACCCACTTGCATTCTCTAGATATCTTCACTTGCACAAATAAATCAATTTTATTGATTTATTAAAAAACCCTCATTTTCACTCAACATGACAAGTTGATGTGTCCCTCCAACATTGCATTTATTGCTATTTTTCTTGTCCCCCTCTCAAAATTTATTGCCAAATTTGAATTCAAATTCTTTCTCTCATGGGCACTCTTCCCAAATCTTACACATCCATTGACCTATCACTACTTGACAAGTGGCCTCTTCTCATTGGAGGATCTTTAGTCCCACATTCACCCTCTTGGCCAATCTATAAAAGAAGGCCTTAATCCTCATTCATGGATCCACAAATTTTATGAAAGGTTACTCTCTTGATTTGAGAACTCATCTTGCTCATCATCTCCATTTGCATTTCATCATTTTGGCTTCTTAGCAAGGGTTGGGAAAGGGTCACTAGCACATGTGACACCAATCCACTATGGAATAGGTAACTTGTTGTTGCTTTCATAATGCTTTCTAGTTTTCTTTCATTTTTTGTTGCATTTTTGAAGCACTTGCAAGGTATTTCATAGGGTCATTCTTGAGAAATTTGTAGGCTACTAACCTTGTATGAAGCTTAGTTTTTTTGTAGATTTCAAAAGTATGCACCACATTTGGCTTATTTCATAGGGTCATTCTTGAGAAATTTGTAGGCTACTAACCTTGTATGAAGCTTAGTTTTTTGCAGATTTAAAAAGTATGCACCACATTTGGTGCTAGGAGGAGGGCAGCTATGATTGACATCTAAAATTTATAATAACTATTTGGTGCATTAGTATGATGCAGGTCAGATGTGTTGGTTGTGTTTGACATATAGGAATTTGCAGATGTGTTTGTTGCATTATTATATAGACATAAGTGTTTATTCAATGGCAATTCAACATGAATCCTAGTAATTTCTCATTTATTGTATGACGTGGTTGTTAGCAAGCTTGATCTGATCCACTAATCTGATTTATTAGCATCTTTTTTCTGTTAAATAAACACAAAATTCAATGTTTGCTTTATCTTCACGAACTTTTACGAATACTGGATAATGTGTTTTGTATTGTATTCATCCTTTTGCTAATCAATATCACTGCTCAACATCGATTATGTTCTTCAACATAAGATCTTTCATTGGCACAAAATATCTTTAGACAGGATTTCTTGTTTTCCTTTCAGTGATGATCTAAGTGGTGGTCAACAGGGACAATAAAGCTTGTTGATTTTGGCAGAGGTAAGCCTCAAATCTTTTGTCTTTACTGGCTAAGTTGCATTTATGCTTGCCACTATTCTTATAATTACTTGCTGCTATCTTTTTACTCACTCATTGGCAAGTAATGAAAGATAGGTTCCTTCACAAAGTTTGCAAGTTTCATCTTTTCATTGATATATTTTTATTTTTCTCCAAGTTTGAAGTTGTTAGGATAGTTACTTTAGGTAATCACAGTAAATAAAACATGGCATTCATCCTGTTGAAAGATCCAACCAGTGGTATTAGTCGGTAGTCACAATGATCCGCACGCCTTGCCTATACCTTGATTTGAAACATTTTGTTCAATAATCTGCATGATGTGCCTATGCTTACGCATTCCATCCACCAACTCTGTCGACTTCTCTTAGTTCTGTTGTCTCAACCAGTCACAGGTCCAGTTCCAAGCGCCGTAGGTAGCTGGGTATTTAATAAAGATAACCCACAAATTGCGTTCAAATTGCCATCATTGCACTTTATGCCACCACATCCCTATCAAGCATTCTATCAAATGATCTGCGTACATAAGAGATCACAATGGAAACTTTTAGTCAATGTGTGAAGTGGTTTGTTGCGTGTATACTGGTCTATCAAGTGGTAGACGTAGATGGAACTTGCCAAACAATCAGCAGCTAATACAACATTACTATATTCAACAACTTATCACTCGAATCAGCACTATCAGGGAAATAAATTACAGGATCAGTAGAACAAATGAAAATTTGAAATAACTGATGAAATCCCCCCGCCAGTTGCTACTGACAAAAGTTGTTTCCTTTCAAAGAACAAGATCAAATTTAGTGGTTGGGAGTATAAGAACATTCAATAGGATTGGTGTGCATTTAAAAATTGTTATTTTCTTTTGGCGCAAATCATCTCTTGTGATCGAACCTGTCACATCTTATTGGGCAATGGGAAATGTATGAAGAAAGATAAAAGGGTTGATAACTATGCTTTTATAATAATGGCTGATAACTCATGCGCATTTATCAGGAGGCAACTTTTCTAAGATTAGTTTCCTGTCATATTCTTTGGACTAATGTGGTATTAATTATTGAAGCAACTCCTTTCATAAGTCCAAGACTTAAATTCCAATCTACTTATAATAGCTTTTGCAGGAGCTGGTGTAATGTTATCAGGAGATAATATATTTTAAACATATGACAGGGGTGTCAAATCATGAAGTTTTTAAATCTACTTGCTATGTTAATAACATTGTGAATTCATGGCTGGAATAATCATAGTGTTAATGACTTTGGCTTGGGAGATCCATGTAATTTTAAAGAGTTGAAGTATTTCTAAAATATTGTGTTTGAAGAAGACCAAGGAAAATTGATGATCTTGTGATATGATTGAATGCATTTAATGCTTGTTTTGGCATTTAATATCAATGTTTCCAATAAAATATTTGTTGAGTTATAAGTAAAGTCTTTCACATTTTAGAGAATCTTTTCATATTATTGGTAGAAAAGACTTTTACTTGTTGTTAAGCAAACTCTTCACTTTTGATTAAGGTATTAAAGTTTGTGAGAAATAAAGATCCACTTGTAAATGTTCCTTTTATTGTCATGATCATCTAGATTGTTTGTTCTTTCAATTAAGAACATGTTATTATTTGGAATTAATGATCAAAAACAAATTTAATATGTTGATCCTCACATAATTGTCTTTTTATCTTATAGGTATAAATGAAGGAAAGCAAGGAGAAGGCTAGCAAAGGAAAACAAAAGAAGGAGGATTTTTTTTTTGAAAAATCAAAGTGTTTTTAAACACTTTAAGTGTTTGTTCAATGCTTCTTCAAGAAATTGTTCATCTTTTCATTTTTAGGACACTAATTTTCGTTTGGGTTTAAAAAGAACACTTCAGTTTTTTGCAAAGGCTAAAACAAACTTTAGGATCACAAACTTACTAGATTTTGTTTGGGATTAACAAATTGAACAATCAAAACTCACACTTCATCTTGGTGCTTAAAATGAACTCACAATTGCTTTGGAAGGATAAAATGAATGTGTGTTTGCTTTGTTTTGTGGTTACTTAATTAAACTAAAGTCATTGAAAAGGACGTATGTGCTTCTCTCGCGCTTCCAAGTGATCTTGAGAATCAAAAGGCCTTTTTGGTGATTTTGGCATAAGATAAAGTAATCACCTCCACACTTCAATTTGGGCTTAAAATTGAACAAACTATTGTACGAGTGTGAGTGGGGGGCATTTTTGAGTATATATTCTCTCTCTTTGTTGCTATCAAGGATTGATCAAGTTATGAATTTTGTTCTTCATTTTCTTTTTTTTTATCTTAGAGGGCTTGCCTTGGGGAAAAAGTACTCACCCAAGGGAATGACTCAACTAGTAACACTCTAAAGCCAAGAGTATTTCCAGCTGGGATATAAATATGGATATTGGAAGAAATGCCAATATCACACGGTTGACTCCGACAAGATGGATCTGAAAGGGGACTCTTGCCACATTGGGTCAACTTGTATGAACGGAAAGTCCTTACTAGAACCCATGTGCTAGAATTTTCCAAAATTCTTAATCTATTTGTTGGTGCAAGAATGGTCATTCTGAAGCCGCCCCACACTTTTACGGTCTTTAGTAGAAATGGAAAACATGCCATGGAAGTTTCATGGGTGTTGATGCTTGGTTGCCCCATATAAGTGAGTGGCATGGAGGGAAGCCAGTGGGGTCAAGCATCTAACCATTCGCTAAAGATAAGAATAGCTAGAATTGTCCAAGTGGGGATTCAACAAATATTATCTTACACATTCATAGGGCTTGTACTTGTCTTGGTTTGAAAACACAGTGTTGTATTTAAAAACATTTGCAAAACAAACATTCAACATGATTTTCAAAATTTCAAACCCTTTAGGAGGCAAATATCATTGACCAAATTCTTGTGTTGTTGCTTTCCCTTGGGATTACATCCTTAGAGGTTCCTAAGCACTTAAATTTACATCTCAATTTGCCCCCTAAAGTTAAACAATAGGTAATATTTTCCTTAAATTCATCAAAGTTACACATAATATACCTTGTGAAATGAGACGAAGTTGAGACATTGAACATTTAGTTTGAAATCTAATCAAATAAAGTGTTTTTGGTAAAATAAAGTCATTACGCAAAGCTAAGAAAAATTAATTTTCATGTGTGATTGGAGACTCACAAATCCCAAAGCAAAAAATCATTGAAAATCCAAAAATTAAAGTTAAAATGAAATCAATCCTTGGTTACAAAGGTCTTTAGTAAGTATTTGCATGCTCTTCAATACCTAGATCTAGGCAACCAAAGTGGTCTTTTTAGGTTCATCTAGGGATCAAAACATATCAAAACTTTTCATCCATCCTCCAAAACAATATCATCTCATAAATCATATTTTGAAAAACCTTGAAATCATCCTTGAAGTGCTAGGCTTTATGACAAAATCAAGCAAAAATCAAAATCATTAAGACCAAGTCCTTGAAACATTTATCAAAACACCTTTTGGCTAGGCATGTGTAGATGCATCCTTTTGTATATACTTAGTCAAAATTATCAAAAATCATCTTGTCTAACTTAGTGTATGTAGATGAATCCTTCTTCATATACTTAGTGAAATAATCATCTTGTTTGGGTAGGTGTGGGTACATACATCCTTCTCCTCACATACATCCAAAATCATCATCATTTGAACAAAACTATCCTTTAGATCATTATCAAACATCTTAGGGTCTTTTTGCTCAAAATCAAAATCAAAATCCAAATCAAGATCAAGGACAAAATCTCAAAATCCAAAAATCAAACCAATCAAAAATCCAAAGTCCTAGCATTTCATTCAAGATTTATCAAAAGCCAAAAACAACACCCATAAACATCCATAACATCCTTAAACATCATCATCATAACATCATTACTTTTGATCCTAAAAAGCATCCTAATAACTTTCACTTTGGGACATAAAATAGAGATTAATCCAAGGAATCAAGAGATTCATCTCCCATATTCTTGAATATTGATCCCTGTTTTATGGTTTTGACTAGATCTCAACACAAGAAGAGTATGGAAGCCAACAAAGAAACACCCACTTCAAGTGATCTTAGCCAAACCACTCCTGAAATGAATCCCATTGGGGATGGAAATCTCACAATTAGCCTTCCAACATCATCGAAAAACCCACAAGAGGAAGCCCAAGGGGAGGATCTTACCTTTGGAATGTCTCACAAAGAACTAGCTAAAATGCTCCAAAATCTAGACAACCATAGAATCATCAACATCATGATGAGACTTAACCCTTCACTGTACATGCTTGAACTAGCAAAACAAGGGGCCAAGTTGCCTTTGGATTTTGATGTGAGCACTATAGTAGAGAGATCTTTTCCATCAATCTCATCCACCATCCCCATTTCATCTACACCCCCATCTCAAAACGTCACAAAAAATATCCCGCAAATAAAAACATCATTTGCTCCAACTCAACCCAACGTTAATAAGGGAAACACATTTGTCAATGCTCTTCAATCACATCCCCTTGTTAATAATCAAAACTTGGACGTAAACACCACATTGGAACAAAACATCCCCCATAATCCATTACAAAAAAATGTTCCTCTCAATTTACATTATGACCCATCATCAGCATCTTTTCATGGAGCACCTCAAATTCCCCTCCTCACAAATTCACAAGAGGAGGGAGACATGTTTGGACCAGGGGGAATTTTCAACACCACAACACTTTCACAAGGATTCACCCACCTTACATTTCCACCTCTCCCACCATCACCATTGTCATCAACACCACTCCTCGGTTTAGGGCTTCCCCCTCTACCGAGTATCAATCAAAACAAAATCGCAACCATCAATCAAAAAATTTTGCCAAATGCTCAAAACTTATTGTTGAAATCACAACAACAAACAACAAACACACAAGCAATGGCAACATCATCAAACACACCCACAACATTGCAAAGCATCATCTCTCAAAGGCCAATCACATCAACAACACCATCCACCAATCACGTAATCAACACAACAACACCATCCACCAACCAAATAATCAACACAACATCATCATCTACCACCATACAAAACCCACCACCACCCCTACCACCACCAACGTTCACCACATCAAACCAATTCAATGCAGCATTACAAGCCACTTTTCAAAGAGGATACCAACAAGTGCAGGAACAAAAAGTTTTGCAACAAGCCACTCAAGTTGCACAAGTTGCCAAAGCTGCACAAGTTGCACTACAAGTGCAACAAGCACAACAAGCCCAAGCTTTATTGCAACAACAACAACAACAAGCTGCCCAAGCTACACAAGCATTACAAGTACAAAGGTTCGCTCAAGAACAACTTTTATTATAGCAACAAGCAGTGCAAGTGCAAGCTCAAGCACAACTTCTTACACAAGTAGTGCAAATGCAAGCATATTAGCAAGCACTAAAGCAATACCAAGAGCAGCAAGAAATAGTAGAATTGGCAGCCCAACAACAAGTGTTGTGGGAACAACAACAAGCAGAACAACAAGTGTTGTTAGAACAAGTGTTGTTAGAACAACAACAAGCACAACAGCAAGCACAACAAGCATTGTTGGAAAAAAAACAAGGGCAACAACAAGGACAAATCCTAGCACAACAACAACAAGAGAAACAACAAGCATTGTTCATCCAAAAGAAAGTAGAAGCCTACTTCTCCTGCCACAACATACTGATACCATTGAACAACACACCAATCAATCCATCTATCCAAACCATAATTGCAACACCTCAAAACACATTCATCCCACCCCCTAATCCGCAAGGTGATGTAATGACACAACTCAAGTTGTTATCACAAGTGCTCGACCTTCAGTCAAGGTGAACAACCAAAACATCAAGCAACTTGTGTTCCTATCCATTTGATAGGAGCTTAGAAATGAAACCATTCCCTAAGGGATTTGAAATCCCCAAATTTGACAAATATCGAGGGATGGGAAACCCTGAAGATCACATCAGGGAATTCCAGGTTCATTACATGGAGGTCACATACGACGATACTTATCTGATACAACTATTTCCTAGAAGCTTGGCAAGCCCCACTATAGAATGATTCTCTCGCTTACCCACAGGCATCAGAACATTCCAAGAAATCAGAGATGAATTCATTAGAAACTACGCATGTAACATTGCAATGGATGTCAGTCTCGAAGAACTATACGCTCTAAAACAAGGAAAATATGAATCTTTTGCTTCATTTCTTCAATGATGGCAATCCAAGGCCAATAAGAGCAATTGGACCATGCCAAAGGAACAACAAGTCTGCACAATCATCACCAACCTTGAAAGCCGCTTATCATTCCACCTCAAGGTTTAGGGAATCACCACCTATGATCAACTGATCTCCAAGGTGCTTAGCATTGAAAGAGCCCTTGCAACCCAACCCATCGAATCAACGCCATATCATGAACAACAAAAAAATCACCCACCATAAAATTACAATGATAATCCTCGTACATGGGTGAGAAACAAGAACATCACTAATGATGGTGTTGTTTTATGCCAAGGTGATCATTAGTGGTCCATGCCAAAATACATCTGCACCGCAAATCCAACCACAACACCAAAACACTCATCGCACAACATACCAACCCAATAATCCCACCATCAATAACCTCAATGACTAAAGAGGACCACCTTAGTGAAAAACATACCCCAAACAAAAATACACTACTTTGGGGGAACCACTTGAGGACATCATTAAAAAACTAATTGACGAAAAACTCATCCAAGCTCCTACATTTGAGAATTATCAAGAACCTGATGTCAAACCTCCTTGGTACAATGAAAATCAACTATGTGAGTTCCACAAAATCAAAGGCCACACCATAAAAAATTGTATGAGACTCAAGAACATCATCCAAGATCTCATCGAAAAAAGAATCATAAATGTGGAAGCACCTACTGGGAATCAGGATCTTAAAATCTACACAAATCCAATGCCGAATCATGGCAACAAAAAAAATAACAAGGATAAAGGAAAAGGTAGTGTGAATCATGTATACGAAACAATCATTGCCTCCCTAAATGAAGACTGCATGGTCATCACCATCAAGGGCACTCATGCCGAAGACTATGGAGTCACCACAAGAGGCAGAAAAGTCACCATCGGAGGATCATCCCAACCCAATAGAGTCCCTACATCAAGAGCCATTCTGTATAGCTACAATGTTGTAGACCAACTCAAAGGAACACCAGCACACATCTCCATCATGGAGTTGTTAAAAATCTCATCAACGCATAAAAAGATCCTTAAGGAAGCATTAGCCTCATCCACTATCCCTGTAGACCTCGATGCGGAACAATTCCAAGCTATGGTCAAAAACATCATAACACCTAATCTCCTTACATTTTCTAACCAAGATTTTCTAGCCCAACCATCTCACAATCATACACTTCACTTGGAGGTCATTGTGAACAAGAGAAAAATCAAAAGGGTCTTGGTGGATGGAGGTGCAAGTTTGAACATCTGTTCTCTTAGCCTCATCAAACAATTGAAAATATGAGAAGATTCCATCGAAAAGGGAAAGGGAATCACAATAAGAGCATATGATGACAAAGAAAGAGTGTCTCAGGGCACAATTAAGCTCCCTATCCAACTAGGGCCAACACTCCTGGAAACCACATGTCAGGTCTTTGACCTCAAATTGCCATACTATATCCTCCTAGGACGCCCATGGATTCATGCGATGAGAGTCGTAGCATCAACCTTCCACCAATGTGTGAAATTCACACATAATGGACAAGAGGTTACTATCCATGGAGATCCTAAGCCATTTTCATACTATAAGAACCTTGACCAAATATTGCAAATCTAGCCAGAGTACCAAAATGATGGGGGCCCATCCACATCATATGATCCACACTCTCGCATCCCACTTCTATGGCCGGAAATTTTCGCCATTTCCCACCACATATCCGATACAAGCTCATCATCTAGGAGGATGTGTGGAAGTTATAGGCTCCCTAACAATGCTTTTGTGATGGGAGAGTTACCACAATCTCCAAGATCATGGGGATGCCCACAAGGAAAATCAAGCTTCCACATCACAAGCCTATCCTCAAAATTATCCTGAATTCACAAGATGGGGAGACCTTGGCCATGAGCTAATTGAAGTAGATCCATCAAACATGTTGTATCAAGATGAAAGACCGGTAGCTAATCTACCAATGGATGGAAGAAGCAAAGACCTAAACATGATGCTTGTGATGGGCTATGACCGAAATCAAAGACTGGGACAAAATGACAATGGGCTCATAATACCTATCATGCCAGAGACACAACCCATAAAAAATCTTGGTCTTAGATGTGCCACTCTGAGAATAACCACACGTGGTCTAAGTCCTCCGGTTAGAGCCGCTAATGTTTCTCCTCAGCCAGTAATAGTACTACACTCACCAATAGTCACAGGTAGAGACACACATAATTTTATAACTGAGCCCTACATTAGTAGCGATGACGAAGATACCTTATCCAACCTACCTAGGTTATTTGAAGATACCACCCTATGTATGATTAGTACCATATCCTTTGAACCAGATAGTCAAAATCATGAGATCCACTTAGTCTACCCCCAACTTATCGACTATGACCAATGAGGACCACCAGTTCTCGATACATTTGAAAATGATGAAGTACTCTCAGAATTCATGGGATTGAGAGATAACATTCTAGATGGAGATTATAAAGCAGGCTTTATAATGGAGTTGGACACACACACCTATTATTGGGAAACGATTGAATCCTTCAGTTGCAAAAGTGAGAAACTAAGAATCATATCCAAGTCCTTGAGTGAAAACCACACCATGGCATTCTCTAACAAGAAAATAGTAAAAAGAAAGGATGTATCCAATGGTGAAAACCTCTTTGAGGTGCCTGCCTAAGGATGAAGGATTCAATCTTCCCTAAGGCTAATTCATCCAGGAGAGTCGTGATCTTGGTAGAAAAAATGCAACCCGATCCAACCCTAGGAATAGAGACCCACATATCACATTCTATCACGGAATCACTATTATCGGAAGAGCGAAATCCTGGCAGCATTCCTAAAGGAAAGACAAATAAACTTAGCATGGGTTGTGCTGATATCTGGAACATGATCCAAAAATTTGTGAGTCCACCACTTATGATATATCCATATACAAAACACAATGAGAAAAAGCTTGTAAAATTCATCCTCAAATCAGCACATTTCAAAATGGAGCTCAAAAAAGCTGTTAGATCTTTGGATTCATCAACCAATTGATTATCGAGTGATCATCGAACTTGAGTACCTATTTCAAAACACGATGGAGCTATCAAGAATCGCAAAATTTTAGAGATTTAGTTAAATCGTATGCAAGGATGACTTTCCACTTCCCAATGCTCCGATATGATATGTAGTGGACATGATAAGGAGCATGAAGATGCTATACTAATGGATGAATTTTTAGGATACAACCTTGATTATGATAGCAAAAGAAGACCAGCATAGACAACATTTGCGTATAGGGGACCTATCTGGAACATGTGATGCCAATTAGGCTATAAAGAATGTAGAACAGCCAACCTATCAAAGGGCCATGACAACATTATTTTATGATATGATTTCACAAAATGGTAGAGCTATATGGAACATCTAGCTAAATCAAGAAAAAGACAAGATCATATAGCAACCCTATGTGCTATCTTTGATAGATTGGAGGAATACAAGGTTAGAGTAATCCCAAGAAGTGCGTCTTTGGCATACAATCAGGAAAATTGCTAGGATACATAGTGTCCATGAGGGGTATCGAAGTGGATCCAGAAAAAGTGAAAACAATCCTTAAGATGGAAGCACCAAGGAATTTAAAACAACTGAGAGGCCTCCAAGGAAGGATCCAATCCATTAGAAGGTTCATAGCACAACTAGCAGACAAGCAAAATTCATATTCACACCCTGCTCACAAGGGAGTGCACTGGTATATAAAATGCAATTATATAAAGTCTTGAAGGCATTCAACAAAATAAGGGAATATCACCTTTGATGTGTACACCACATCCCCAAAGCCATTGATCTTATATGTATTTAGCAGCGATGTATGGGCTCTTCTAGCCCAACATGATGAAAATCGAATGGAGAGGGCCATCTACTATATTAGCAGGACAATGGTGGGTCATGAGCTAAATTACTCATTCATTGAGAAAGCATGCCTTGCAGTAGTGTTTGCATCCCAAAAATTTAGACACTACATGTTGGCACACAAGATCAAGCTTATTGGCAAAAGGCATTTATAAATATCTCTTATCTAAGGCAATGTTAACTGGAAGAATGGAAAAATGGGTCATGATATTATCAGAATATGACATTGAGTATGTTGAGAAAAAATCTATCAAGGGTCAAGTTATTGCAGACCAATTAGCAGAAGCACCTATGTATTCTGAGAATCCCCTTGTGTCAGAGTTTCCAGATGAGTCTATTTTTAACCTCAACGTTGTTGATCACTAGAAACTATACTTCGATGGGTCATATACACAACATGGATCAGGAGCTGGTATCTTCTTCATCACCCCCCAAGGGGACTGCATACCACGATCATACAAACTAGCATTTCCTTGCCTTGCTAACTGTATACCTGCAAGCGAATACCAGGAAACTTTGACTATAGGTCTAGGAGTAGTAGATACAATGGAATATATCAAAAGCTATCAAGGTATATGAAGACTGCGAGTTGATCATAGAGTAAGTCAAATAATAGATATCTCGGACAAAGGATGACAAGCTAACTTATATAAGAAGTGGTGGAGACTCTAAAGGAATCCTTCATCAACATAACATTTGAGCAGATTCTAAGAACCAACAATAGAGCAGTTGATGCCATGGCTACAATTGGGTCTCTAGTAGACATCCCTCACAACGTGCCGAAATATGAATTTCTGATAGAGCAACTTCTCATTCCCACATTTGAGGTACCAGAATCAGAATATGTGTGTCAGAAATCGTTAGTCAGAGGTGATCCTTGTTATCCGACATCACATATCTTCACATAGAGTCACATACCCAGCAGCCACCATGAGGCCCCTAAAATGAACCTTTTATCCAAAGAAAAGGCATCAGATTTGTAAATACAAGTACATACCATAGAATCATAAAGGGTACTTTACTGCACTATCTAAATACTAAGGAGACATTAACCACTCTAACTGAGGTTCATAACAGTATCTGTGGCTCACACTCGAGCAAAATAACCATAGCCAAGAAACTACTGAGGCTGGGATACTATTGGCCCACAATGGAGTGAGAAGCACATGATCACGCTAGAAGGTGTTTACAATGTTAGCAGCATGGGGACCTCATCCATGCTTCAGCTCAAGAGCTTCACCCGATTATCACACCATGGCCCTTTTTGCAGTCAGGACTCGATCTCATTGGAAAAATATTGCCCACCTCATCCAATGGCCACAAATTCATTATAACTGCAACTGAGTACTTCACAAAGTGGGTGGAAGCCATACACATGACATATATCACTGGGAGGCAAATCTCAAAATTCATCATGAACTATCTCATCTGTCATTACGGTGTCCCACAAGCCATTATCTTAGATAATGGGACACCATTCAAGAATAAGGATGTCCATGACTTATGTGAGAAATTCAAAATCTAGCATCGCTTCTCCACCCCATACTATCCCCAAGGTAATGGCCAAGTAGAAGCCATGAACAAAACCATTCTCAAAATCCTCAAAGAAAATAGTCAATGGCATTATGGGTACTTGATTGGCACCCATCTTGAAATCCCACCTGGGATTATGAACAAGCTTTTATCTGCCACACCCTTGAGTGCCACCCCATTCTCTCCTTAGTCCTATGGATCAAAGGTATACACATTTGAGATGAGCTCCATCCCTTAGAATATATTGCGGAAATCATCCTTGGAAGTGATGAGGAATATCGGGTTTCAAGACTAAACAAGCTAGAGTTACTAGATGAGAGAAGGATCGATGCTTTGAATCACTTACAAGTCTTTCAAAATAGACTCAAACGAAGCTACAACAAGAGGATCAGAAGCAGGACTTTCCAAGTCAGAGAACTGGTCTTAAAAGAAAATAAGAAGAATCTCCCAAATCCCAACAGCAAAGGCAAGTTCAAACCCAACTGGTTAGGGCCTTTCATCGTCACAACAAGCTATAAATTAGGGGCATATCAACTATCAACTTTTGAGAACCTCTCTTTGGAGCCCATGAATAGCTCCATCTCAAAAATTTTATGCCTAATTCTTTACGTTTATAAACAAAAATCAAAAAAGTGAAAAGAATCACAGAAAAATGGATGCTTTGAGCGAGAAAACCCTGTAAGCTTGAGGGCATCTTGGTGACAACAAAAAAATCAAAAAAGAAAAAAATCCAAAAAAATGAGAAAAAGGATAAAAAGAATTGTCCTCTAGTGAAAACCACTTTGGTGGCACTTTGGGCAAGTACCTTGGTGAAAACCTGGCAAACAGGCACCTTGTGTAAATAAGCACTTTCCATCCACTGGGATCTTTATGGCTTGATCTGCATTTTCCATCCATTTCACTTTCATCTATCCATCACATCCATATCTCCATTCATCACTCATCCACATGCATCCACACCATAGCTTGGTCCTTTGTTCGTATCATGATCCCTCCTAGTACTACTTAGCCCATTTTTAGGGTCAGTTTGTCTTGCCTTTATCAGAGTAGTCTATTGCATCATGTTGGGGGCATGTTCCCATCGGATCGGATTCGTGTATGGTCATAAAGTTCTCAAAACATCAGAAAATCCAAAAACATCAAAAAATGGAAAGTCAAAACATTAAAAAATAAAGAAAATCCAAACATCAAAATCAAAAATCAAAACATCAAGGAAATTAGAAAACCAAAAAATTAGAAAATCGAGAGAAAATCAAAGATGAAAACATTAGAAAATCCGTAGAGGTCCAAAGAGTTATTCAAAGAAGCCAAAAACAAGGGTGATGTGAACTACATCATCTGAGGAAGCTTGAGCGGTAGGCAGGTTGATCTTTGATCATCCCAGAGACATTTAAGGTCAGTCTATAGGAGTCCATCATAATGGCCCGACATCTCATGTATATAAGTCATCTACTCAGTGGTCCAAAGTGATCATGGTCGAGACTTCATGGTCTTTCGTTTATAACATAGGCAAGGCTAATCTGTCGATTAGCCCGCAAGACCCCTAAGATAGGTCTTTAGGTTAGTATCTTGGTCAAAATCTCAGAAAATCTCAAAAACATTAGAAAACATAAAATCAAAACATTTGTAAAACCTCAAAAATGCAAAACAACCTCAAAACATTGGTACATCCGCGAAATATTTGGAAAGATCACCATCCACTCAGCTAAAATCTTGCACCCATGATAAACACCATTCATAATAAGTGATGCGTGCATCCTCAACCTTTGGTGAAGCGAGTTAGAAACAAGTCTAGTAGGTTAAAAGTAAAAATCAAAAGCGTCAAGTCTCAAGTCTCAATTAATACATAAACAAGTTGGTCAAGTCTTTGTGTCGATAGTCCATCATCCAAATAGCCCCATATCAATCATTTGATAACATCATGTCCTAGGATGAATCCTTCCTACAAGGGGCATTATTTATCAGAAAGAACACTTTGGATAAACAAAATGATGTGTTGCCATCCACTAACATGTCCTAGGATGTATCCACTAACATGTCCTAGTTTTGGTTCTTATCCTTAAAAACACATTCCCTTTTGGTTAGCAGTATTGAAGAACATTGACTTGTTTGCATACTTGGTCTTTTTATTTTGACTTATCTTATTGCGCTCAGTCCAAGGAGCTCTCGATGATATCCGAACGAAGGATTTAGAGAGATAGGAATGGGGCAATGATCATTATTCTTTTGTCTGTTGTGCTTGTTGGATGTTCTTGTAAAATAACTTGGTGAATACTTTCTTTGTTAGATATGTATAGAGGATGTTTTGGATGGCTTGTTGGCTATTGCATTGATTGGTAATACCTCTCTGTGTTTTGGTCTGAGATGTTTAAAACTTCTAAAGTGCATCCTAACAAGGTTTTCGTATGTTAGGTGTGAACAGGAATACTCCTATCTATTTGTCGAGTCAAAGTCCATCACACTAGGTACAATTCCATCCTGGTTCTTTATACACCCGATGCGTATCTACATGTGTAAATCAAACGCATAAGGTAAGTAGCCCTTTTAAAATCCCAATCCTTGCTAAGCGAATCATCATCATCATCTACCATCATCATCATTATCTATCATCATATCATCATCATCATCATCATCATCATCTCTAATAAAGTCTCATCAGATCATGGACTTGTGGGATCCTCTTGTCATCATCTCATTTCCACACTAACATCATCATCACCAATACATCCATCATACATCCATCATGCATTCATCTTGCATCTACAAACTATCAACATGCCGCATATCAGTCATAGCATACATTTGCATAATCACATCATAATATAGATATGTTAGTCTAAGCATCTGCATAAATCATCCATTGCATAATCATAGCATATCACATCATCCATGTCATCCATCATCACATCATATCATCATTTAAGTTGTTTAAAATAATATAGATTTGTTATTCTAAGCATCTTAAAATCATCTCATTTGCATCATGCATTCATAGCTTGTCCATTTTTGAACCTCTTTATGATGAGATGGAGCCTCAAATTGGATACTTTCAGCTCGATCTCTTGAGGGGCAATACTAGTGTACTTCACTTCCAAATTTGGCATCTAAAAATAAGAATTTCTTTTTATTTGATTGTGGCAAGTTTATTCTTTGAACCAAGCATAACCAGTGCATTTGCTTCAAAGAGCCAAAATGTAATTATCTAAAATTAACATTATACATTTGATTAGGTTCATTCATTAACTAAACTAGATTTCACATTAGCTCCATTCATCGATTGATTAGATTCACCTTCATTCATTTATCCGGTAATTTCATTAATTCTCATCTCCTAAGGTCATTCATTCAAAATTAAATAAAACATTATCATCAACCTTTTAATCAAATTAATAAAACATCATCCCTTTAATTAAATAAATCAAACATTTATTTAATTAAATGCAATCCATATTCTAATTTATATAAATCAAATATTTAAATCATGAAAGTTGACTCACCTAATCATCATTAAACTAACATAATCATCATTTATTTAATCTAACTGTGATTAAATACTAATCTCACCCACTTGCATTCTCTAGATATCTCCACTTGCACAAATAAATCAATTTTATTGATTTATTAAAAAACCCTCATTTTCACTCAACATGACAAGTTGATGTGTCCCTCCAACATTGCATTTATTGCTGTTTTTCTTGTCCCCCTCTCAAAATTTATTGCCAAATTTGAATTCAAATTCTCCCTCTCATGGGCACTCTTCCCAAATCTTACACATACATTGACCTATCACCACTTGACAAGTGGCTTCTTCTCATTGGAGGATCTTTAGTCCCACATTCATCCTCTTGGCCAATCTCTCATCAAGGAAATCTATAAAAGAAGGCCTTAATCCTCATTCATGGATCCACAAATTTTATGCAAGGTTACTCTCTTTATTTGAGAACTCATCTTGCTCATCATCTCCATTTGCATTTCATCATTTTGGCTTCTTAGCAAGGGTTGGGAAAGGGTCACTAGCACATGTGACACCAATCCACTATGGAATAGGTAACTTGTTGTTGCTTGCATAATGCTTTTTAGTTTTCTTTCATTCTTTGTTGCATTTTTTAGGCACTTGCAAGGTATTTCATAGGGTCATTCTTGAGAAATTTGTAGGCTACTAACCTTGTATGAAGCTTATTTTTTTGCAGATTTCAAACGTATGCACCATACATCCAACAAAGCATTTATGAGCTCTTACATGGCTCTTGCACAAGTCAAAATCAACATTTAACTCTCAAATTCAAATTTGAATCTCCCTCTCTTTGGCACATTGACCAAAATGTGCTCATTTCTCAACCTATCACAAGTTGACAAGTGGCTCAATCTCATTGGTCAAATCTTTATCCCACATTGCTCTATTTTGAACACTCTTAGCATTTGACATTTTATAAATAGAAGGTTTCATTCTTCAACAAATCCTCCAGAATCTCATGCAAATTAACTCTCTTCAATTGAGAACTGATTTTGTCTACCTCATATCATCTTCAAAGTAGTTTCATATCATCAATATCATGGAGCTTAGCAAAGGATTGGGAAAGGGCTTCTTTCCATAGAAGCACCTATCCACTATGAGATAAATTTGGATTCATGTTGTTTATATGCTTATTTAGTTTTTCCTATTCTTTTAATTTCTCATTTACCATAGCTAACATAATGCAACATTTCATAGGGATATTAGATTTTATGTGTTTTGCTTGACTTATTCTTGTTAAGGCTTAACATATTGTAGATTTAGTATCGATAGTTACAGTTATCATCACGAATAGGATTAGGGTTAGGGTTAGTGTTAGGGTTAGGACTAGGATTAGGTTTATCATCATGAATAGGATTAGGGTTAGGGTTAGGGTTAAGGTTAGTATTAAGGTTGGGGTTATCATCACGAATAGGGATTAGGGTTAGGGTTAGGGTAAGGGTTGGGGTTAAGGTTATGGTTATGGTTAGGGATAGGGTTAGGGTTATGACTACGGTTAGGGTTAGGGTTATGGTTATGGTTAGGGTTAGGGTTATCATCGTGAATAGGTTTATCATCACGAAAATGGATTACGGTTA
>VDFB02121065.1:0-18704 GCA_007258455.2 Sequoia sempervirens
TTTTTTAATATGTGTAGAATGGAGTCTAGTTTCTAAAAATGTAATTTAATTGAAATTTTGATGAATGGTTAAAAAATGAAGTAAAAAATACCACAATTTAGATTTTGACAAAAAATAAATACACTAACAAAAGAAATTAAAGATGAAAACCTTAACATACTCAAAACATAAAAAAAATACATGGTTAGATAGCTAAAAGAGAGATTAACATTATCATGGTATTTTTTAACTTGACATTGAAAAAAATGCAAATCTAATGGGGAGCACACTCAAGATTTATGTCAACTTTTTACTATTTGCAAAAACACATCTTTGGACGTTGAAAAGTCACTCCAAAAATTTGTGTTGGAAGCTCAAGGAAAATCCAAGCCAAAGGCTTGGAAAGTTACAAAGTAAACAATAGCATGAGCGTGCTATAATATGCTCTTTGTTATTTGAATGCATTCACAAAATGTGGGCGCATTATAGCACACTCGTGTTATTGTTTACTTTGGAAATTTCTCTTTATCTTTCTCCTTCTCTTTTGACAAAATTATATACATGAAATAAACATTTAAGTAAAAATTTTATATGGACATTTTCTTTCTTATAATTTAAGTTATATTTCACGTTTATAATTTCAAGATGTTTGAGAATGGTCTTGAATCTCTAAGAGTTATAATGCAGATTTTGGGTTTTCAAAGATCTTATAATTTTTTAGACAGTCAAATTTAGTGATCAGTAGGTCAAATTTTAGTAATCAGTAGGCTCACATTTTCTTTCTCTCTCTATCTCATTCTATCTATATCCATTGCACTCGAGACCTCTCTCTATCCCTTGAGCTCAAGATTTACCCCTCTCTCTCACCCTCTTTCGCTCTCTCTTCCCCTTTCTAATTCTATCTCACCTCTCTCTCTCTCTCCCTACCTCGCACTCACTCCCTCCATCCCTCACTCCCTACCGGACTCCCCCTCTCTCTCCTTCCCTACCTCTCTCTACTTTCATCTCTACTTCTCTCTATCTCACTTCTCTCTCTCTCTCTCCAACCCTCCTCTCTCTCTCTCTATATATATATATATCACCTATCCCTCTCTACCTATCCCTCCCTTCCTCCTCCCTCTCTCTCTCTCTCTCTTTGTCGTTCTCTCCTTCCCTCTCTACTTCTCTCTATCTCACCACTCTCTCCCTCCCTCTCTCTACTTCTCTCCATCTCACTTATCCCTCTCTAGCACTCTCTCTCTTTCTCTCTCTACTCTCTATCTCACCTCTTTCTTTCCTTACCTACCTCTCCCTCCCTCCCTCCTTCCCTCTCTACTTTTTTATATTTCTCATCTCCCTCTCTCTACCTACCTCTCCCTCCCTCTCTATCTCCCACCCTCCCTCTCTCTATCTCCATTGTCCATTCCTCCATCCATCTCTCTCTTTAGGTAGGAAGAGGTAAGTAGAGAGAGATAGGGAGAGGTATGGAAGGAGGAAGAGTTAGTTAGAGAGGGAGAGGGGAGATAGATAATTGATAGGGAAGGAGGGAGGGAGGGAGGTAGGGAGATAGAGAGAGGGAAGGAGAGGTTGGTAGAGAGAGAATGGAAGGAGGGAGAGAGATTTGAGATAAAGAGAGTAGAGAGGATAGAGGTGAGATAAAGAAAGTAGAGAGGGAAGGAGGAAGGTGGAGAGATTGTGAGATAGAGGGAGAGAGAGGGAAATAGAGGGAAGGAGGGAGGGAGAGAGATATAGAGAGTAGATAGGGAGAGAGAGGTGGGGAAGAGGGGAGCAAGGGAGAGGTGGGGAGGGATAGAGAGAGGCGAGATAGACATAAGTAGAGAGAGAGAGGGGGTAGGAGGGAGGGAGGGAGAGAGGTTGGGAGAGAGAAAGAGAGATAGACAGAGAAGGATAAAGAGGTAGATAGGTAGTTCTTGAGCTCAAGGGAGAGATAGAGAGAGGTAGATAAAGGTATGGATATAGTGATTGAGAGGTCTAGAGTGTAAAGGATATACAAAGAGTGTGATAGAGAGAGAGATAATAGAACTTGTTGTTTATTGAAATTTGACTTGATTGCCGAATTTTGACTTGATTACTGAATTTTGATTAAGTCTAAAAAATTATAAGATCTTCCAAAAATTAGAATTTGCATTATAACTCCTACAAATTTGAAACCATTTTCAAACATCTTGAAACTATATACATGAAATATAACTTAAAGTATAAGAAATTAAATTTCCATGTATATAAATATAACTATTGATTTCATGTATATAGTTTCGTTGGAAGATAAAGAGAAAGAAAAAGAATTTTTTTAGAAGTAAACAATAATACGAGACCATTATAATGCACTCACATTATGTGAATGCAATGCCATAAAATGAGCATGTTTCATTATAACGTGCTGACATTTTCTTGACTTTGATGGGACCACAAAGTGGAGTGGCCACTTTTTGGGCCCCCATCTTGGTGCACATGCACAACAAATATAAACATCAAATATATTGTCATAAGTAAAATAATATTATAACTAGCAATCGCACCTTAGTGTGCAATGGGTACGCCGAAGAGGTGTGGAAGGTAAAATAGGAAAATTTTGTGTCAGTTTTTTTCCATACATTTGTGCATTACATGAGGTCAATTGGTAGGAAATTTAGAAAATTCCATATATTTGTGCATTACATGAGGTCAATTGGTAGGAAATTTAGAAAATGATGTTGTTTGTGCAACAAGGGTCTCAATGGAGAAGTGGTAGCTTCAAATTAATAATTGCATTCACTTATAGGGATCCAAACAAGACCTTAACAACCTCTAAATTACGAAGATAATTAGGCTCCATTACTAATAGGCTCATGTTATTTTTGCAATAAAGAGAGAGGGAGAGATAAAGATAGAAAGAGATAGAGAGAGAGAGAGAGGGTAGAGAGAGATGAAGAGATAATGAGAAAATGATAGAGGGAGAGATCTCCATAAAAAATATGGAGAGATAGATATAGAAAGGAAAAGATATATAAATATAAAGGTATATGAAGAGCGAGGGGGAGAGAGATGTTTAGAGATGGGGGGAGGAAGGTAGCTTGAAGTAGAGATGGAGTTAGAGTTAGAGAATAACAAAGAGAAAAATAAATAAAGAGATAGAGAGACATAGAGGGAGAGGGAGATGGATATGGAAAGGGAAAGAGAGAGGTAGAGATATAAGGAGATATAAAGAGGGGGGGAGGGAGAGAGATATAGAGAGATAGAAAATCATAAAGAATTAGAGAGACAAATAGAGATGGAGGGAGAGATAGAGATATATTAGAATAGAGAGACAGAAAAGAGGAGGGAGAGAGGGAAATATAGCTCAATGTATAGATACGAAGATGGAGAGGGAGAGATGTAGGTGGAGGGTGATATAGAGAGATAGAGAAGGATAGGGATAGAGATGGAGAAAGAGGGAGAGGGAGAGAGAGAGATGTAGATAGGGAGAAAAATAGAGATAGATATAGAGATTAGGAGAGATGGAGTGAATGAGAGAGAGAGATCAATAAATAGAGAGGGAGAGAGGGATAGATATAGATAGAGGGAGATATAGAGGGAGAGAGAAGAATAAGGAGAGAGATAGAGAGATAGAGGTAGAGAGATAGAGATAGAAAGAGAAATAGAGAGATTGAGATATAGAGTAGGAGAGATGGAGTGTATAAGAGAGATGTAGAGATAATGGGATATGGATAGAGAGAGGGAGGGAGAGATAGGGAGATAGAGATAGAGGGCAAGGAATAGAGAGAAAGGTATAGAGAGGGAGAGAGATAGAGGGGAAATATAGAGAGATAGAGGCATAGATAGAGATATGGAGTGAGAAACATAGAGTCAGTGTATCTGAGTGAGAGAGATAGAGAGGAAGATAGATATGTATAAATAGATAGATAGAGAGGGAGATAAATAGAGAGAGGAGAGAGGAGAAGTAGAGAGATATAGAAAGAGGAAGTGATAGGGAGAGAGGGAGAGAGGGATAGATAGGGATAGAAAGAGGGAGAGATAGGGATAGAAAGGAGAGATAGAGAGGGGGAGAGAGGGAGAGGGAGAGGGAGAGGGAGAAATAGAGGTAATAAGAGGGAGACAATGAGAGGGGGAGATGGAGAGACAAGTAATAGAGAGAGGGGAGAGAGAGAGAGAGAGAGAGAGAGAGAGAGAGAGACAAGGAGTGTATGTGTGAGCAAGTGAGAGATATGAAAATAAAGATATAGAGGGAGAGATGTATAAATAGATAGAGGGATGGATGGAGAGGGGGAGAAAAATAGAGAGAGGATAGAGAGGAAGATAGAGATAGAGATGGAGAGAGAGAGAGAGAGGAGGGAAAGAAAGATAGAGATATGAAGTTATATATATATATATATAAAGGTAGAGAAAGGGAGATGTGTGTGTGTGTGTGTGTGTGTCTAGCTTTATATATATCCCTTTCTCTAGCTTTATATATATATATATATGAGAGAGAAAGAGAGAGATATGTGAAGAGAGATTTTTATACCTTCTTTCCCTCTCTATCTCTATGTTTCTCACTGCTTATACAATAAGAATCTTGCTATCCTTGTTCAAACTGCTTATGCTTATTAGTAGGTTGTACAATTATCCCTACACTGGCTAATTTTTCTAATTTTCATTTGTCAGGCCATAAAAACACAATCTTCTATTCATGAGCCACAGTGAGTCTTTTTGTCTAAAATAAAGGATGACAATTTGCTTGAATGCATCACCTCAAAGCTCAATGTCATTCAAGTTCCTCCAGTGGTATATTTGTTGATCAATGCACCATATTAGTGAATTTAATCAATCATAATATAGTTGATTGATTTCATCCTTGACGAAGTGCCTAAAGATATTTTAGGCTTAGATTCAAAGATTATATCTTTTTGTTTCATATTTTTGAGAGAAATCTTTTTGAAGATTTGAAATTTTAGTTGATATATTTGACGAATTCAAATTGTAGTTGGTATATTTGAAAATAAATTTGTGTTTATAGATTGCTTGTGCAAATTAGAAGCTACATTTTTCTTTTTATTTATCTTGAATAAATCATAAGCAAAAAACTTGTAATCCCTTATAATTAAATGCTATTGGCACATCGATTTTCAATAGACTTTGGCATGCCTAAATGCTGCTGAAATTTCTCTTCTAAGTCTTTTGTTAAATTTTGTATATGTGTGCTTAGGTAAATAGAATTGCTTTGTTGAATTTGTAGGCTTTGTATTGCGAGTTTCCATAAGTTGGTAATTGTGACTTTCTATGCAATTCCCTGATTCTATTTACTAAAATATGTCCTTATTCGATTCCATTCGATTCAATCCTTCTGTTGTACATACACTAATCACTTTCTGTCTTTAGCTGAAAGTATGGGAATTTGTTGAATAGTTTAGGTTGTCTGCATTAGGCAACTAACCATAAAACCTTTTGTCTTGTGTAGAAGTGCTCAATAGCCTTGTGCCCTAGCTTGAAAACAAAAAAGATAGGTTTCCTCCAAGTTTGTACCACACACTCAAATAAATTCTGCTAGGTAAGGGAATACATTATTTCTACCCTTCAAATTCAAAAACGAGTTTAACTTGCATGCTGTTCTGTTTTGTGTTGCTTTGAAAGAGACAAATTAAAATGCTAAAAACTGTTTATGTCAAACTTAAATAAAAATGTAAAAAAACCAGAAGATTTCTGAATTTCCTTCTATTTTTCTTACTTAAGATTGCCTAAGGCCACATAAGCAAAGGATATTCAAAAGTTCATTTATGTTATTTAATTTAATATTTTGATATTTATATTATAATAAAAGGAACTTTAAAAAGCTCTCTTTTATGCAAATAAACAAAAAAACTATCTAATTTCAACGTTAACTTTGAACTTTTGAAATTAAATTAAAAACCCTAAACTTCAGCATGGATATAAATGAAAATGGCAATCTAAAAAACAAAAACAGAAAACAACTATCTAACCGTTTTTATGTATTTTTTGTGGAACTCTAAACCCAAAGAACTCAGCTATCTTGATTCTAGATTAAAGTTTTGAACTTACATTGATGATTGATGTTAATTTTTAGTGTGGTAAGCCCCCCTTTTAGTCTAGTTTAGGGTTTCTCAAATTTCAAATAAAATTCAGATTGAGAGTTTTTATAAAACAAGTGTTTTCTTTTGGTTAGAAGGATGCCTTGTCATTCCTGGGACAGCTGAGGGACACCTAGATGTTCCCTTGCCATTTCGAGATGCCTCCTTATGGCTCCTATAGAGGGGAATTTCCCCAGGTACATCCCTTAAATTGCAAGGCCATCCATGAGATAGCCACCTCCTTAGGTGGTGACTGAAGCGATGGCAGGGAGAGATTTTGTCCCCATTGTGCTGTTCCCATTCTGGGTTAGGCCCAAGTCACACTGGAGATGTGTTCCTAGGAAACATTGCTCATATACTTATTCTCTTATATCATGCCTATCCTTACAATGGAAAGGGCCATATATAGGTGCCTCAATTGAATCAAATACAAGGGGACAAGAATCCTGGTCATGTCACTACAATAATCCAAGCCTCTTAAAGTTCTGTGACACTCTGTATTGTGTACTACTAGTATGGCCTGCTGGAACTCATCATAGTCTGCCTGAGTGCTCTGTTCTGCCTCCTATGTATTGCCTAGGCTGTATATTAGTCAGGTCTTAAGATTTGGATGAGATATCAAGCTACCAGTAATTATCATTATGATAGTTATGCGATTTTTAAATCAGCAAGACAGATCTTAACATGGTTAATTTTGGATATAAACTGATTTAGACTACTGTTCGTCAAGTGCTTTTAAAAAAGCAAACTTATACATAGAAGTGTGAAACTATCTAAGTTCTTCAATTTTTGACACGATATCAAATTAAGTAATTAAATGACATAAATTAATAACAAAAAGTGATAGCAAACACATTAATTTAGTTTCGAGAAATCCAATACTCCAAAACTCTAGCAGTTTGGGGTTGTTCTTCCTTATCTCAAAAAGATTAAAAAACATTACAAATGAATGGCTCTCACTGAGATTCCAAGAACATTGTGGGATTATTAGAGCTCTTCTTCAATGCTTGTACAAGTTTGCTTGACACTGAAACTTACTTGAGAGAACTTATTTCACTGAGCTAATGTAGGTCAACAAGAGTTGTAGAATGATTGTAATTGAGTGTATACCTTATTTGTCCTTTTTGGGCAAATTTGCTAGTAGCATGCAGCCCAAATTAAGCTGGAGGCGAATGTGCCCACTTCACCCTCTTTGTGTTTGATGCATACTTCACATATTTTATTGGTTATTCATGTTCTTTACTGTATGCCATACAAATGCCTCCATAGTTCCAATATAGTTGTAAAGGTCAATTGAGGTAAGGAGAAAGAATGGAGTAATTCAGATAGGCATCTACTTAAAGCCCTCATGCAAGGGAATTTCAATCAAGGTAGCTCTAAAACAAATCAAAATTTTTGAATTTTCCAAGGAATTAGAGTAGATATCTTCTCCAAATGTTTGTTTCATTCAACTAAGTTAGGAAGCAAGGAGAGGCTTGGAATTAATGAAATGTGTAATAATTTTGCTTGGCCCCAAATCCTTCTCCCCTCATTCTGAAACTTATTGGTCCTACTATCCTTTCATGAATTTAGAACACAGTTGCATAATGCACATTCTTAATGATCCATACTTTTCGAAACACCATAACAATAATGATAACTAAGATTAGCATAACATCATAAATAAAGATAAATATATCCAGACAAAGTAACACCAACAAAACACCCTTCCACCTCCACTAGCAGTTAGGACAGTTGGATCATAACACACATCAAGCTTCAAAATCTCCCTCAGAGACCATGTTAAGCTCCAGGTGCAACATCCTGTACTTTGCCCTGCAAATACCCACCATATTCCCTACCATAATTATACAACCATGAAAGAACATAAAACACTGCAAGACCAAACCCCTTGCAGAAAACAGACCTGCAGCTGCCGCAAAGAGCACTGTTCCCACATGTATCAATATGGGACTGGTGGCTTTAGGGAAAGTGGATTAGCAGTTTCATCAAACAACATCCAAATCCAAAATTAGAGCTAAATTTGATGTCTTGATCAATTGTTATGAAATATATATGACTTGGTGTCTCAAATTTGGTTAGTTATTACTGTATAATACCATACCTACTGATGGATATAATTTCTAGTCATGAGCATGTGCTACATTTAACAAGAGCTCCTGTTGATATCTTTGTAGTGATAAAGGTTAGGCTTTTAAAAGTGACATCATGGTATTACTAATCACTATGCAATTATGCTTTTTGAGTCCATATTTCATCATTTTGGTTTGCAGACAATTATAGTTCATTTGTCAATTGGTTTGTTCCTTTAAATAAGAGCCAATGATGCTTGCACCAGCAAAAGCCAAGATGCACGACTTTGGGCTAATGTCCCTAATGAGTTATCTTAGACACTAATTTGCAGTTAAAGATTGGCTAAAAAGCTGTCAATAAAATCAGTGAGCTGTTGAATAAGATTAATGAGGCTAACCACTAGGAATGCACATGTAAAAGTTTTTGCATGAAATCCTAATGGAACTTCTACAATTGAAAATGCTGGTGTAGCGCTCACACTGTAAATGCTCTATAATCGGCCAATTTCTTAAATAGCACTCTACAATAGTTAACCCAGGGGCAGGGCAGGGGAGACATGTCATCACTAATTTTCAGTAAACAGTGAGCTGACAATCTATTTGATGAGTTGTATTGGAATGCAAGTTTTAATCTCTAAGATTAATTTGCTTGCTTAAAACTTGTCGTATCCATAACAAAAAAACGATTCCATATGTAGCCTCTAATCAGCCAATTTTCTAAAAAAAGAAACCTAAAACCAATGAAAACGGAGGTGGGGAGAAATTAAGGATAAATTGAGCACTACTTTTCAGTACAGAGCACTCTAAGAATTTAATCATTTTGATATTGAATTCGGTTAACATAACCGTCCGAATGCAATCCACGTTTTAGCTCTAAGACTTAATTTCTCAGCTCAATTAAATAGAGTTAGCCAAAACTTGAATATCTAGAGGCCTAAATCATCACATATGAAGCCTCTGATCAGAAAATTTATATCAAGATAGCTAAAAAAAGATTAAAACCAAAGCAAGGTCGAAGACTTTCGTCTTGGAGCAGAGCGAAATTGAGGCCTAGAGTTAAAAATAATGGATTAAGACTATAATCGGACAATTTATTGCTGTGGGATTCTTCCTTTTCCTTAGGCGTATCTCTCGCCTATGCAAAATGGAAGCTATGTAGCAGCACATGGACAGTTTTCAAAACAATAAAGCGCAATTTTGTTTGAAGTTTTAGATTTTGTAGCCGCCGCCAGAAGATTTTGAGGGTTTTGAGCCCCCATTTGAAGCTTCCGCCATTTCTACACAGCTTCAAACCCTGATGCACAATACTATATGAATCTTTGCAAATTTACAAGAAAATATTTAAAAACCCATATAAACCTAGGGTTTGCGGAGTGCAAGAATGAAGTCGTATTGAAAAAATTACATACCTGTAATGAAGATGAACACAACCGCTTCAGAAATCTTTGGACCAAAGCGAAGAAAAATATCGCTTAGAAGCAACTGATATGATTTGAGAGCCGCTGAGTTTTGCACACAGTATAGTCCAAGATCAGGGCAGCAAGAGAGTACATGAATTCTTACCGCCGTATTAAATGCGATGCAAAATTAAATACAAAGCTTAATTCGTCTGCAGGGGTGCAATCAACGGTTGGCAACGAAGGCACTGTCAACCATGCCCTCTCGTGCGTTTGAGGCCGTGGAAGAAGAAAATGAGCTTGGAAAGCTCAAATAGGGACACGCCTTCGGTGTAATTAAATTAGTTTTTTCTTTGTTTGTTTTATTACAATGGGATTTAAATTGAAATTTTTTACTTTTTGATAATGATTTTATAAATGTATTACATAAAAAGTAGGTCTTCATAAATAAATTCACTGTTATGTGTCTTATTTTTAATTTTATCAGTGTATTTTTAGTAATTTAAATTGATAAATCTCTAATGTAACAAGGTTGTGTTGCTACAAAGTTCCCGCTAATTATTGGTTATACAATTTTATTATTTGATCTATAGATAAATTTAGAGAAACACTGATCCAATTGACCTGGGGTCAAGCATGGAACCATTGACCATTTTCTAAATTACTATCTATGTTATTGCTATCTTTTTCACCAATGCCCCAACTAGTGGCTATAAACTTTGAGGGGGTGTTATAGTAGGCTATCAAAGAAGAAGGTATGCCAAACAAGACTCTAACCTTTCCCCCTCTAATTACTCCATTGTTGGAAATGACTCTACATCTTAATTTGTTACTAGGTTTGGTGAATCAATTACTTCTAGAAAGTACTTTCATTTCAAATATGTTTGTGGAAAGTACTTGAATTTCATGTATATGGTCTTTAACAACAAGGAAAAAAGTATTGATTATGGTGACAACCATTGTTTATAGAAAATATGTCATGCCCCCAAATTTTACACCACTAAACAATACACAACCACAATCTTTTTTTGAATAAATGCATACAAATGCTAATAATCATTAACCACTCATGAACATGGAACATACTAATGCTAAAGTTAATATTAAATATCCCTAATAATACACCTAATAGTAGTGATTTTAATAGCACTCCATTCTTTTAATATTTATATTTACTAACATTATTAGTATTGACACTATCCTTTGATAAATAATGTTTATTCTAGATGAATACCATCCTTCCAACTTTCCTACCTATAATTTGTTCTCCTATATTAACAATAAAGGAACATAATTTTGTATAATAAAAACTAAACCATTGAGAGTTTGAAAAAAATAAGCAAAGTTATAATAAACAAGAAACCTTACACAAACTTTAAGTATAAAATAATTAAAAGATAACTCTAAGACCAAAATAACTCCAATGACAAAACAATTTATTTCCACCATCGTAATTTAGTACTAGATTTTCCTTTAAAACAAGATTTAAGTGATAAGCTCACCTATTGGTTAAATTTAGTAATTCTCATTTGAATTATCTTCATGACTTGAGTTAAGAGTTCAAGGACCAAATTGGAAATAAAGGTTTAATTCCTCATGAAATTTTTGACAACTTTGGAACTTCTTTGAGATTAGTGTTAACCAAATTAGGATAGATTTTCAATCTTTAGTTTCCAGTTATATTATATTAAACATCTTATTTAATTTTCTTTTCACAATTATTTGGACAAAATATTATCCATCTACTAATTAAAATTTCTTACTTAATTCATTCATTATGCATTGTTATAAGTTAAAATTGCAAACTTATATTCTAGTATTTTCATGGAACATAAGACTCATGTTAATCAAAATAAAATGATCTTATTTAATCTTATTATGGTTAATGTATTAGCTAATTACGATAATTTAAATTGCTGAAAATTAAATTAAATAGCTCACAAACACCATTCAACAACACAAAAAAAATTGCAATACAATTTCCAATCCAAGATTGCAATGTGCAATTGACAATTTCTTGATTCGACAAATGGGAAAATGAATTATTACAACCCAATGATGGAAAAGGCTGCATCAATCCTTACAAGACTCAAAAAAAAAAAATTCTCACCGACAAATCAAAGCTTGCAACAAAGCTTCTCCAACACCTGCACAACAAATCACTTCCACCATTCAAACCATTCAATCTACAACACCAGCTAATCTCTGTGCCTTGCAAAAACACTCTCAAATCTGCAAAAAAAACCATAAAATCCCCTCTTGGAGATAAGCCACGGCCTCCTCCTCTCTTCCTGTGTTTTTCCTATGAAAAAACTCCTCCAAAAATAAATAAAATTTAATTTTATCAACACTTGCTAAATCCTGAAATAAAATTTCAATGCATTCCATTGTAATTTGCTTTCATTCCAAAGGAATCTTAGTAAAATCAACACCCCTTCCAAGGAATGACAAGTAAAATTCAAAGTAAATGAATAAAATATCATTCCCCAACTCCAGACTTGGAAAATATGAGAGATAGGCTTTACATGGCTTTAATGCTTTCATAAATAAAGCAAAAAGCAAATTTTTCAAACTTGGGTGCCCACCTCCTAGGTCCCTAATTTTTAGGAGTAGTGAGCATTTAAAATTGGAGTTACAAATGAATTTAATGGCTCCCATAAATCCACACCATTAATTGTTTTTTCCCACTTTTTTAGTTTTAAAGCATATTCTCCATAATTCCCCTTCACCAATTTGACCCAATTTGAAATCAAATCCAAATTCAAATTTTCCCACATCACAAAATATTTAATTTCACACCAAAATATGAATTTCAATAATCAAACATGAAATCCAACACACCAAAATTGAAAATTTCAAAATTGACACCAAGTTCACACGGGATTGCACTAAGTCATGGATGCTCCTGCATCAAACACCCACAGTAGAAAGAAATGTTTCATGATTTGTATTCAAAAACAATTGTAGACCTTATTTCTATCTTAGATCCACCTCATTTCCTTTTCCACTAAAATATTTCTATGCACCACCTCTTGCAAACTTACAACATTACCATGCTTCATCCTTCTTTTGCTACCCATCATGTAATTCAAAGCATCAAATCTATTGTCCCACCAATATACTTTATGAAAATAAGAACTAAAAATTAAAATTATACCTTCTCCTTTATCAAAAAAAAATAATTTGTTTTCCTCATTTGTTGTTCCACCTTTTCCACCACCTTCCATTATGTCTCCTTCATGAAATTTTGTTGTTTCTATGCCTTCTAAAAGGCATGATATTGCTGCAACTTGTTTTCCTTGACTCAAAACAGCGTTATTACTATCATCAAAAGACTTAATTTCATCATTATATGACAAGGAACCATGACCACTAATCAAAACATTTTCACCTCTATTGTTCTCAAACAAGTGTTTTTCAAAAAACTCTTCATTAACCTTCACACTCAACTCTTCCAATTCAAATTTATAAAAAGAAGATTCTACTGCAACAAACTTATTTACTCCTTCACACTCTTTCTCATCAAGGGAAACAATAAAATCATATTTTACCTTACCCTCTGCAGCTACCTTCTTTCCAGTTGAGATCTCTTCTTCAATCTGAGTCAACAATTCACCTTTCTCATCTTCTTCATGGTTAGTATTAACAAAGCCAACATATTTATGCCTCATACCATCTAAAGGTCTAATTTCATCAACCAAACATGACCTTTCATTGCTTCAAACCTTACCCATTTCTTCTTTCAATGGATTCAATTTGTGTTTCACTCCATCCTTGATCAATGTGTATGTGTTGGCACAACCATCGTGCATTTCCTTCCTAACAAAATATGAAACACATTCATAGGAATAATATCACATAAAATTTCATCTCTATAACCTCCTATATTAATTTTTACCAAGATTTTTTCTTTGATCAAGACTTTCCTATCATCCTGTAGCCATGCTATCATATACGGATATAGATGCCTTCTTCTCTCTAACTACAATTTTCTCACCATCTCTTTAGAAACAATATTTTTTGTGCTACCTCCATCTATAATGTCATTAAATACCTTGTTCTGGCACTTGAATCTTGTTTGAAACGAACTTTTTTTTTAATTGACTTATCATCTCATTCAACAGTGTTCTCCTGGTCATTAAAGTTTCACCATCTTTTGCTTCTTCGGAATGTGATGACCTTGCATCTTCTCTATTCAAATTTGTTGCTCTATTATGATTTTCAGTCCTTCTTGATATTTCCTCTTCATGAGGAAAATCATATGCCCTATGACCTTCTTCTCCACACTTAAAACAAGTTCCTTGAAAGGTTTCTCTTCCAAAACCTCTACCTAATCTTCCTCTACCTCTTGAATCTTGATCCCTAGGACCATATGAACCATCATACCTCTAATTTTTGTTGCTACCTTGGTCTTCTTTTTTCTGATTTTTTTTTTATTATTATCTGCCCCATATGATCTTGCTTCAATCTCCTCTTCACGACCTCTTCCTCTTTGCTTACTATCATACCTTTTATTCATTCTTTCCTCAATTTTCAAGGAAAATTTTTGCGCATCTTGCATAGTTATAACTCTTAGCAATGCCATCTCCTCTTGTATGCTTGGTCTCAAACCATTAATGTACCTTGCAACCTTGTCCTTAGTTGCTTCAACATGTCCCATTCTAATCAAGATCCTATGAAACTCCTTTGTATATTCTTTCACCATTTTTGTTCCTTGCTTCAACCCTTGCATTTTCTTGAGTAAGTCTAACTCATAATCTATTGGTGTAAATTTCCTTTTCATTTTCTCTACCATTCTATCCCACCTTGTAATTTTCTCCTTCCCTTTTCTACCTCTTTCTAACTAAATTTCTCTCCACCATGTGGGAGGCGTAGTATGGGTCGTGGAGGCTCTATTATTCCTGTCAGGATGGCACCCGGCTACTATTTAATTCGAGTGTTTCTCCATGTAAACATCCTAGTCTATCGGTTCTTAAGTTCAAACTTATAGAAGGTAGGGACATCCAATCTTAGGTGTTTTATTTTGTTAAAAATATCCAACAGTGGATCACACCCTGGCTATTTGTGACTTCCTCTCTTATTCTGTTTGGTTTAACATTTCACAGGGCTTGCTTCTTCTTCCTCATCCTTTCGTTGGTTCCTTCTTTATTGCCAAACCCTCTTCTTCCCAGCTATTTCCTTGGAGATGTTTCCACTTGCGCCCTCCAGAGCCTACGAAATTATCTTATCATGGACAAATTTGTCCATTCTTCCTCTTTCGCTGCCTCTACCATGATGGGCTCCTCTCCCATCCATTTTTTTTCAATACCCACAACATAGTCTTGGTGCAATTGCCTCTCTTCGGTGGTATGTTACACACTCAAGATCTTGCTACTCTAATACCACTAATGTATGAGCTAATTTAAATTGTTACAAAATAAATTAAATAGCTCACAAACACCATTCAACAACACATAAAATTTTGCAATACAATTTCCAATCCAAGATTGCAATGTGCAACTAGAAATTTCTTGATTCAACAAATGGGAAAATGAATTATTACAATCCAACGATGGAAAAGGCTACATCAAGCCTTACAAGACTCAAAAACAAAAGATTTTCAGCAGCAAATCAAATCTTGCAACAAAGCTTCTCTGACACCTGCACAACAAATCACTTCGACCATTCAAACCATTCAATCTACAACACCAAGTAGTCTTTGTACCTTGCAAAAACACTCTAAAATCTACAAAAACACCATAAAATCACCACTTGGAGGTAAGCCATGACCTCCTCCTCTCTTCTTGTATTTTTCGTGTGAAAAAAATCCTCCAAAAATGAATAAAATTCAATTTTATCAACACTTGCTAAATCCTGAAATGAAATTTCAATGCATTTCATTGTAATTTGCATTCATTCCAAAGGCATCTCAAGAAAATCAACACCCCTCCCAAGGAATGGTAAATAAAATTCAAATTTAATATTTAAAAATGAATAAATATCACTCCCCAACTCCAAACATAGAAAATATGAGAGATGGGCTTTAAATGGATTTAATGCTTTCATAAATAAAGCAAAAAGTAGATTTTTCAAACCTACGTGCCCAACTTGATTGGATTAAATTGTAGTCTTAAATTACTCTTAAAATGGGTTTAATTTGATCTTTTGAAAATGGTTTCCTCAATTCATCCTAAAGTATCAATCCGGGAACATAGGCTTTTGAACCGTGTTGTGGTAATATGCCGAAGGGCTGCAATTAATAAACCAAGGGTTGATGGATGCAAACTAGAATTGAAAACACGTTCTTTAATCTAAAATTCAAAAGAACACTTTGAAAATAAATGAAATCCTTTCTTAAATGATTGTTTACCTACTTTAACCAATCTATCTATTTTTGATCTAACACAAACTCAATATATTATGGCATACAGATATTAACAACAAACTTCTCAATAGTAAAAGAAAGAACTTAGTTGCCAAAGATATATTAAATAAATGCAGGTGACAAGAAGTTCAATTGTGACAGCGACAGGAAGATGAAGTGCAACAAGAAGTTGAAACACAACAGTGAAGAGATAGGAAGAGAATGGAACATGATTGGAAGTTCTACAAGATGAAGTACAACATAATCTATTATGAAAGATATAGTATTTTTCCTGCAACTGAAACACACTCCCTACTCCTCAAACCACAATTATATTCCATAGAAAATTCACTGTAATTCGAGTGAATCACACAGGCTATAATATTAATGATCCTTAACTTTGAACAAAGATTAAACTAAGTCACACTACTTCTAAAAACATACATTTGACAAAAATGAAATTGCAAGACACACAAAAGATCTAAACTAATAAACCACAAAATGATCTCACCAAGCTTTTTGGGAGGGGGCCCTTCCTCTGGTCCACAGCGTGAGCAAATAAAACGAATTACTCTAACTCAATTCACACACAATTTTCATCAAATACTCATAAACAAGAGATAGAATTGGTTTGCTTAAGTCTATATATTATCTATTATCGATTGCATCTAGATCATACATATATATACTTATCAATTTGGCGAGTATCAAAACAAATCAAAATGATAAAGCAGTAGTTTGTTATGGCCGTTGGCCAACAAACATATTAAACATAGTCTTTGGTTTGGCTGCAGGCCACAAAACCGTAATAGTCTTGAAACAACTAGCTTAAAAGTAGAGTATAGAGACAAAAACAAGTAATCTTCTAGCATGCTCAGTGCACGCATGCCTCCTAAGTCTTGTCCACATGGTTAGTTCCTTCCTTACATGAAGTTCCTATAGCAAAATCAGTTGAAATACATTATTACCTTGGATGATTTTAGCACTTAGGAAACATTCCTTCATCTTTAGAAACATATTAAACATCTTTTATTTTTCTGGTAATTAAATGGAAAAAAGGGACCTAGGGATAAGGAAATGGAAATGAAATAGAAGGAAAAGGACATAAAAGATTGAACATATTTTACACCCAACATTTCCCCCCAGCTTTAGGACTTAGCATGTCCTTAGGCAAACAATGAATACAAACTAGGCTAGAATTTTGTATGTGTAGTGGCTACATCTAGGTTGGATTGTGGCTCCTTGGTTTGAACCTTTTCCCTCTATTGTGTGCTTGGTGCATCAAGTCCCTACAGTTGTGCCTTCAGTTGTTGATTTTCCCATTGAAGCTAAAAGATAATTTGGCATAGTTGGTTGAAAGGAATGATTGGTTGGGAATCATTCTCTACCGAGGCTTTATCATGAAAGACAACAAGGGCTTTTGAAACATCTTCATTAGTAGTAAATTCTTGTTCCTGTTGGGGTGGAGTAGGACATTTTGTAGAATTCACATTGTCTAGAGCATCATCAAACTCATGAGGTATTTTACTTGTTTCACTCAGTAAAGAGTAATCATTAACCTTTGGGCTTGCCCCACCGATGCCCTTTTGAATTTCCTTTGAGTGTTCCTCCCCTTATGGGATATGCTCAACATGACTCACATTATCATATAGGGTTTTTTCACTAGACGAGAATTTCTCAAGAAGGACATCTCCACCTTATTTATATGCCCTTTCTATGGTGATCTGAAGGGTTTCATCCCCCAAAACTTTCTCAAAATCAGGGTGATTTTCATCTTCAATTCTATCTTTTACAGTGTGTAGGCCAGAGACCTCTTCATCAGGTCACACATTTAGTTGCTCAAAGGGTTCTATATTCTCAGGAGGAGGATTTTTCTTTTGGCTCTACATTGCTTGTTGCTTCATTTTTTGTCGTCTCTGGTGTCTAAGTTCTTTGGTGAATTTCCCTTTTTCTTGATCAGGGGGTTTAGTATCTATAACCTCTACTGGGATAGAGTGAGTTGCTTTTGCAAGCTTGTCTAACCGATTGGAAGTTCTCCTTATGGTTTTCCAAATGGGAGGTGTAGAGTTATTTGATTGTGGAGTAGAAGAAGCAGTAGGACTGGTTTTTGGATTTTTAGACGGTTTATCATTAGAGGTTTCTTTTGATTTCTTCTTCCTAGAGGATTCACTAACTAGGGTTTTTGTTTCTTTCCTTGGAGGGCTTTCGACAGGTTCTATAGTTGCAGAATTCACTAAGGCATTCCATTTAAGATGGGGTTTTGTAGAGTGGAGGCCATGTATAATGAGGAAATTAATTAAGCCATGGTGGGCAAGGGAATTTACATGACCTTTCTGAAATAGTGTACATGAACATTTTAAATAGCAATGCATATAATAGGGAACATTAACAAGAACAACATTGCACAAATGTAACATAAGACAAAAATGGTGGGCATGAACATATGCATATTGTCCTTCACAAGTAATATATTGCATCAAGAATTTTTCTACCTCATCCCATGGAGTAGGAAGAGACTCCTATGTGTTGCCCTGGCCTTGCACAAATCGGGCAGACTCCCCTCGTTGCAAGAATTGCTTGTGGTGAAGCTTGAGATCTGTAGCCCTGGATGAGGAATTAGGAAAGAACAAATCTCTGGTCTAGGGAAGTCCAGTCACTACTGAAACCATTTGTACTATTACAGGAAACTCCAAACCCCTTAGAGTGACACTATTCTTGTGAAACCTTGTAGTGAGTTATGCGGCCACCATTTCATCAAAGCCACATAGTTGCTTAAAGTATGTTGTCTAGGCAACATGCTCAAAAATCTTATATGCCTTTGTACTAGCAATCAATTTTTTCATGGACAACAGTTCATGCCTTTTGTGGT
>VDFB02121066.1:0-12739 GCA_007258455.2 Sequoia sempervirens
AGAGATCAAGCAAATTTTTTGAATTTCAAGTCAATCTCGTGATAAATATTTAGCATTGATTCAACTCAAAGAGGACTGAAAAGCTCAAATTTCTAATGCAAACAAGTTTGATGATGTATAGATAGTCATCGGCCATGGGTAGCCTCATGTATATTTTGATATATCACAAAAATTTGTTACTTGGATAGAACTATTAGTAAAGATAGAAGAATAAGAAGAATGAGATCGATGGATTAACCATTGATTTCGAGATTGATTCAAAAGTCCAACAAGTCCACAAGTCATTGAGACTTTATTAGATTATGGTGATGAGATTGATGATTTGCTCATTTTTGGGATTGGGACTCTCCATCATTCCTTATTTTTTATATAACACATAGACACGGTGTATCATGGTATTGATAATAAGGATGGCATTATATCTAGTGCAATGGACTTTGACTATGCAAATAGATAGGATAATCCTTATTCACACCTTGACATATGGAAACCTTGTTGGAATGTAGTTTAGAAGTTTAGAATATTTCCAACCAAAGCATACGTAATAGTCAACAATCTACTCCAAATGACCTCCCTACACACAACTAAGCAAGTATGCGCCAAGATTATTTTACAAGAATATCCCACAAGCACAACAAGCGAAAGATAATGATCAATGCCCCATTCCTTTCTCTCTAAATCATTTTGATAGACATCATCGAGAGGTCCTTAGAATGGATCAACAAGATAAATCATAAGACAAGATCAAAATGAAAAAATAGTCAATGTTATTTATATCTCTTGCCAAAGGGTGTGCTTTGTGTTTAGGATAAATATCCAAAGTGATTGCCAAAGATAATGCCTATTGTAGGAAGGATGCATCCTAGGACATGTTAGTGGATGGTGGCAAGTTCATAGGTTGTTTGAAAGGCTGATGATATAAGGTTCAATTGGCATGTTTGATAATGATCAAGAATTTGATTTTCATGTTTAAAGGTTCTACTTTTGCTGATTGTTGTACTTGTTTTTTGTTTGTACATTACCAAAGTGTGAGTGTGATGATTGATTTATTATGGATAGAAGTTTATTGTGGGTGCAAGCAAAATGGGATGGATGGTTTTGGATTTTTTGGAATATTTCAATGTTTTTGGTGTTTTGAAAATGTTATGAGGTTGTTTTTTATCTTTTTGAATGTTTATGTGAATGTTTTGGTTTTCAATTATTTGAGGCTATTAAGGATTTTCCAAGGTTTTCCAATGTTTTGGATTTTTAATTTTCAAATGTTTTTTTGTTTTTGAGTTGTCAAATGTTTTGAGATTTTCTAATATTTGACCAAGATCCTAACCTAAAAGAATATCCTAGGGGCCTCGAGGGCTTATCAAAGATGAGCCTTGCCTATGTTATACACATAGAGACCATGTAGTTCGACTAACACATACTTGCTTATTGATGAGAAATGAAGAGTTGATGGATTGTCAATTTATTATGATGGACTCCTAAAGGACTAACCTAAAGTGTCTTAGGGGCACATCAATGATGGTCTTGCCTGCATTCAAGCTCAAAGACAGTGTAATTTGACAAGGCCTTTATTTTTATTTTATTTTGATGTTTGGCTGACCTTTTAAGGATTTCTTTGAGATGTGTTTTGGATGTTTTGGATTTTTTCCTTTACAATTTTTGAAAGTTTTCGGATTTTAGCTATACAAGATTTTGATGATTTTGGATTTTTTACTATACAAGATTTTGATGTTTTTGGATTTTGATGAGGTTTTATGAATGTTTTTGGGATTTTAGAGATAATTTTGAAATAAATGATACCTAGATCACGATGTGAATGTCACATTATGAAATATAAGACATGGATCAAGAGTTATTTAAAAACAAGAGTGCACAAACCTGCCCCCAATGTCTAGCAATGCTTCATAGATCAATGGACCAAACCAAGATGATGTACATGTGAAAGGTTCAGTTTGTCATGCAAATGTGACTGTAGGACTTCATAGAATAAAATGGTAAAAAATTTTGTGAATTTCATGAGCAAGTTGAAGTATACATAGAATCTTTGTCAGAATCAAGATAAATTAGAATATTTGGATAAAGCTGGATTGGATGGATGGAGATTTATCATGACAAGGATGAGATGCTTTTGTCTAAGAAGGATCATATAGACGCTCAATTCTACTCATGATGCTTGTTTTCCAGGTTCTCATCATAGTACTTTCCCAAAGCGCCACCAAAGTGGTTTTCACTGGAGGACATTTTTTATTTTTACTATTTTGTTGATTTTTATTTTTTGAAAATTTTATCCTCATGTCGAACCACCTAGTGGTACTAGTGTAGAGACCATTGTCATAACATGAAAATGATACCATGCTTGAAGAAGCTACTTCGCTAAGATATGAGCACTTGAATGCAACTATGAAGAACTTTGATCTGCCTTATCGATACTGGAATTAACCTTGCCTATGTGCGCACATCGCAATAAAGTGCCTTTGAAATCCCTATGATGAAGGGTAGTTGCCAACACATGATCAATGCGAGAATTGGATATCATGAATGGAGTGTATGGTGTCATGCATGAAGGAATATGAGATGGATTGGTCAATGGTTTGAAACCTTTGACTCTCCAAACTTGGGAAGATGAGCAATGATGGGTGGGAATAGAGATTTTTGTGGAATTAGGACCAACCACTGGATATACTTCATTCCCTTCTTGAGAATCCTACTTTTGTATTTGAGGACGATTTTGATGGATACATTTCCCTTTTGGAATTTTCCCCATAGCTTCTTTGATTGATGGAGTATCATTGGGATGATTTTATTTTGCATTATTTGGTATCCATTTGCACTTCCTTTGTCCTTTTTGCTTTACTACTTCACTTTCTTTAATGATATTCTCATTGCTTTGATAGGAATCTTTCTTTTTATGTTGGTCCTAGTTGATTCATGATACGACTAGTTGTAGTGTTGATAGTATTTTCCTCATAAGGATCCTTCGTGCCCCATATGTTGATGTTTGCATTAGACAAGATTGCCCCCAACATTGTAAAGGTATCAAAAATTCCTAATCCTTTGCCCTGATAATGTATCCTTTGATCCATAGCCACTGAATATGACTTGTCATGAACACATGATATTGCTATGGGTTCTTGTTGTTTAGGATTATGAACTATTTGATTTGATTCTATGACATCATCATCTATTGATACTGCTTCAAAAGATGTTGGTGCTGATTCAAAAGATGTCGATGATGCACAATCACTGTAAGAATCAAGAATCTTGATTGTTGCTTGCTCTTGTGTGGGAATATCAAGAGTGGGAGATTCTTGTTTTTTGGATGAAGAACGTCTATATGTCCATCATAAAGAAACATCTCATGGGTGATATCGGGGACATCTTTGGAGTTTAAAATGGTTTGGAAGATGTCCCTCAGCTCTTGGTGAAACTCTAGGGATAGGGGTTCTTGATCCTGACTCGATTCAGAGCAACTTTCGTTATCCTCAAGAGACTCTTCTTGACATGATCCTTGGGTGGATGATATATCATCAGTAAAAGACTCTTCACAATAGTTTGTGGGTATGGATGCAATAAGGGATATTTCTTGCTCATTTGAAACTTCTTCAACATGCCCAATCATGAAGTCATTTGTAGGAGAGATATCATAATCTGATACATACTTGATTCCATTAGGGTATGAAATATTGCTAGACACTGTTCATGGGTTTGGACTTTGTTTTAAAACAGTGTCTTGATACATGTCTGATTCCTCATGTTATGATGAATGAATAACACAAATATGTCCCACCGTGGTATCATGGGTATGGTTTACGTTGTTTGAAGTTGATGCCTTTCCTAAATCTTTTGTTTTTCCATGATGAGGCATAAGGTTTGTGTAAATTTTTTAGATTTTCATTCCCTGATTTTTTATTGACATCAATGTCTCCTTGTTCAATAAGATCTTTTATTAGATGTTTGACTCTAAAACAATTTTGTGTGTTATGACCTTTGTATTGGTGAAATTCACAAAAATGATCTTCTCTATAGCTAGGAGGTTTGGCTTGTGGCTCTTGATAGTTTGAGAAATCTGGGAGTACAATAAGGTTAGACTATATCAACTTCTTCAACACATCTTCCACTGGTTCTCTTAAGGGGGTGAATTGGAATTTAGGAGCATTGTTTATTATTTGTGGTCCACGTTGAGTATTTGTAGCATTGATCGTCAGTTGATTGTTTGGCAGTGGCGTCGATGGTTGTTGTGTGTTCATTGTTTGGGCGTTTTCTTTCCTAGGAGTAATGAGGACCACCTCTGCATCAACGACACCATCACTAGTAACATTTTTGTTCTTGTACCAAAAGCGGGGTTTTTCGTTAGAACTAGTAGATGGGTGGTTGTCTCTATATGCTTGTGTGGTTCCCTGTGTGATTAGGGCTCTCTCAATATTGAGGGCCCTAAGGATAAGCTCGTCATAATACGTGACACATTACATCTTTAACTAAAAAGATAAATTCATGTTGACATTAGCAGTGATGATCCCAACTTGTTGCTCCTTAGGGATAGGCCATTTTCTCTTCCTAGCTCTTTCCTTCCACCGTTGTAGGAAGTTTGCAAAGGATTCACCGTTGTTTTGTTTGAGGGTGTATAGCTCTTCCAAGCTCACATCCATGTCAAGATTAAAGGAGAAATAATCTATGAACCTATCAATTATCTATTGGAAGTTTTTAATCCTTGGAGGCAACTATGAGAACCAATCAATGGTGAGGCCCGCCAAAATTCGTGGAAAGAGATGCATCAAGCAGGAATCATTGTAAGCAACCTCCATACACATGACATGGAATTATTTGATGTTATCCATAGGATTTCCCCTCTCTTTGTATTTATCAAACTTAGGGACCTCAAAACCGGGTGGGAAAGGCACCATTGAGATGTTCTTATCGAACGGATATGGGCACAAGTTTTGATGTGTATGTGGCTTCCTTGTTTTTCCCATTTGGATGTCCTAGATCTGTTGTGTGAGCGCCTTGAGCTGTGATGACATATCATCTTGCGGATTTGGGGGAGGATCATATGTTGTGTATTGTGGGATGGTAGATGAGTTGTAAGTGGGATTTTGATATGATGAGGTGTTGTATGGTGTGTAGGGTGGAAATTGATACTGTAAAGGTGATGGTGGTAGAGGTGTATATGATCCTAACATATTTGGATTGATGATGTTTTGTTGGGGAATATAGTATAAACCTTGTTGTTGTTGTTGTTGTTGTGCAAGCACTTGTTGTTGTTGGATGCATTGTTGGGCTAGCAATGCTTGCTATTGGGCTTGTTTTTGTTGTTGTGTGACCAAGGATTGTTGTTTTTGTTGTTATTGTTGTTGTGTGATTAAGGATTATTGTTGATCTTGTTGTTGTTGCAACGCTTGAGCTTGGGCTTGTTGTCGCAACGCTTGAGCTTGGGCTTGTTGCACTTGCAACACTTGTTGTCGGGCTTGAGCTTGAGCTTGTTGCGCTTGCAACACTTGTTGATAAGCCTATTGTGTTTGTTGCAAAGCTAGAGCATGAGATTTTTGTGCTTGCAATGTGGAGGTGTTTTGTTGTTGGGATACGTAAAATGGGTTTTGTCTAATCATGGTGTGAGTGGGAAGTGGGTTGTTTTGTGCTACCATTCCTTGTAAGATTGTCGATTGGGAGGGAGGAATGTAGGTTTCGGACCCCATTTGATTTTGCATGATTTGGGGGACCAATGGTAAAGATGATGATGGTGCCATTTGGTATTACAATGTCAATGGCGCATTTTGACCTTGGATCAATTGATTAGAACGGTTCCATTAACCAATGTGTTGGGGGTTCCCTTGTTGTGTTTGATGATAGACTAAGGCATTACCTTGGTTGATGGGGTTTGTGATCAATGTGTTCCTTTGATTTGGATTGATGATAGATGGGGCTGATGTATTTTGAGGATTGACTTGAGTAGACTAGGTAACCACTTGTTTTGATGTGTCAATGGGATCATTGGAGCCACTTATTAAGGGTTGACCTTGCATACATTGTATGAGGGTATTAACTTGTACTTGTGGTCCCATTTGAGATACTTGGTTCACATTTCCTTGTGTAATGATAGGCACACTTTGGGTACTTGTGGTGATGGATGAAAATGGTTGCGCTCGAAATGTCGAGGTCATCATGGTGTTGTGGAATGTAAGTGGTTTGTATGGATGCAAAGGGTGTTCTCGAATTGTTACCTAATTTAGCTACCATCTGAATCAGGTAGAGTTATGTTTGTTTTACAAGTGAAGGAAAGGTAAACATTCTACTTTGCTATGTTATATCCATATGCATAAAAGAGATTATCAACTATATTGCATTAAATTATGCAAATGCATACAACAAAGAAGAGAGTGAACAATTTATTGCAAAAAATAGTCTTTATTGATAATCATAAGTGTATAGTGTCCCACACAAGCTGTGGGACTGACTATTTTAATGCAGTAAAAGAAATAGACTATAGCTTTATAGATACATAAAGGAAAAACTGAATATGGAATAAAAGGGGACCCATAATTTCCTGAATGACGAATCTCAATTGAGTAAGAGTTGAATTTGCTTCAGTCTCCTTCCTACTTGCCCAGTCTCCATTTGTTTCTTACTAGTTTCTCCAAGGTTGGTTGCATGTGTGAGGAAAATTTTGTTAGAGCTTGGGATCACAAATCATTATATATGTAAACATCTACAAACATAACATAATCCTCATAAAGCATTGAAATAGTCTGCATATCACAGATGTCCAAGAAAATAGAAAGGTTATCATAAACATCTATCATATGCTTTGTTTTATCTAACATGTTTGCTCATTGTGCATGTATAGGTCAAATTTTTGTTGCTGGTTTGTTTCATTTGATCACAACATGTGGGGTGAAATGGGCTCCCACAAGGGTTGAGCCCAACATGTTGCCCTCTTGTTCCATTAGAGAGGGATAGTCACATTTTGTTTCACCAATGAAATCCTTGAAGACAAGTTTCATAATCATGTTGACATTGATAAAGGATAGATACCTTATTAATAAGGTTTATCTCTTATTAATAAGGGCACTCCTCACTAATATGAACATGATGCAAAATTGGTCTACAAATTTCCATAATGATTGCATAAAGAAGAATTGGAATATGGCTGCAATTTTTTAATCCATAAGTATAAGAGATCAGCAAATGCCCTAATAATCAACTTTGCATTCAACAGTAAGGATGGTTTATGCTCATGTTTTTAGGCAAGAAGAAGGTTCACTATTTGTTTCTAGAACAGAGCATATGAGGCAACATCATCATTACAGTAGGATAAAGAACAAAGTGATGTAAGAGATAGTGAGTGACTTTATGTCTTCTTTAGTTCAGTTCTCATGAATTGCATAGAACAGTCATAAGTGATGAGTGAAATGCATGATCAAAGCCACCATGTCAATGTACTGTCCCAAAGAGCAATGTAGGAAAACACAATGACATTGATGCAAAAGAGTTACTAAGATGCATTGTCTATCATCATTGTATAAAGTAGTGTAGTATATGCACTAGGCTCAGTGTAATGCAACAAGGTGAATACATGATCAGTTTTTGACCAAATAAGCTATCAGGGCCATTCAAAGGGTTTCATTTTTAAAGCCAATGGGCACTATTGTTATCTCATTGAACATGAATCAAAGGATAGTGAAAAGAGAAAAGGGGCAAATGGATATTTCTCATATTGTATTGGCCATCCTACAAATGATAGACAAATTGGTATCATTGGTCTGGATTGTAGGCTTATAGGGTTGTTCCTTTATGTTATTTTCTTCAAGGTTATGGGTTATACCATTTGATACATAGATGGGGAAGTAGATCATAATTGAAGGAGAGTCACATGGAAAAAGACAGCATCTATGTTTGATGGTCATGGAGTAGTAGCCCATGCAATAAGAAAATCAAGAATACAGTGAAGTGCACTATAGGAGACAATGTTTCCCTTATGTCACAAAGAGAAGACACAATCACATCTTGCAAGGGAGTTCAATGGTAAACACACTGTGGATTTGCTAGCAGTCCAAAGAATAGTGGCATCTAAAGAGCACAGTTAAGACATGTATACAATGGTAGAACAGTCATATCGTAGTCAAGGGGGAGTTTTGAAAGACTGTTGGTGAGATTTTGTGTGATAGTGGAATGAATCTCTATGTGAACAATTAGCAGTGGTTAGTGACAGAAATAAAATTGAAATACCAAGATCTCAACATCAACAGAGGAAGGCCACATTTGGATTGCCTATCTTCTTTACAAGATGCTATACAAACAGGGCAACATATGGTCCACTAAGGTCTGCAAGAGAGTTTCAACAATGAATATAATCATCACTAATCCTATTTGAGTAGGGAGTTTGTTGTGGTATGAGAGATTTTGGCATTTGATCAAGAATCTTGGAGAGGCAATTTCATAAATGATGATTGAGAGAGTTTCATATCTGAAACTGCATGGTGGAGATAAAGCTACCTGTGCAATGTCATGTTATTTGAAGTATGATCTTCTTGTATTCAAAAGGTCTGACCAATGTATAGTTGCAATGCTATATCAACATGCATAAATGGGCAATGGAAAGATCATGACCTTGAGATGGTACAGTCACAGTCACCACTTGAAAGATTCATATGAATACAAAAATGATGCTATTTTTGGAGGTAGTCACTTGTAGCAAGCACAGTGATAAATATAATTAAAGGGGTAGTGTACTAAGATCTTGCCAATAGCATGGGTAGTGGATATTGTGAAAATCCCCTTTGACTATGATTAGAAGCATCTATGAGTCAATAGTAACAGTGAAAATTAAAGCACAAATGATAGTGAGATCTTATGAAAATCATATGGTAGTCCATTTAAACTCAAAAGGCAAGACAAAGATCAGTGACTCCAAGTAATTAAATGAAAGTCCTCTAAGGGTTGGTTATGATAGTACATTGAGAGTTCAAGTGAGAATCTCAGCCATAGTGAGGTCGAAACCCTTGAAAAACTTATGTATAAGAAATATGAACCAGAATTCTTTTAGACAAATAAATTTCATAGAATAGAGGAAGTATTTCATTTTCTATGAAGGAAAGGTACTTTATATTTTTCCTCAAAGGGCCAAAATCTCAAGTCATAGAAGCAAGCATCAATAGAGGGTTTTGAAAGACTTGTTTCACCCAAACATTGATATTCATGGCCAAGAAATATTTGAACAAGCTCAAAATGAAGGGTTCCATAGTTGAAAGGAACAAGGGAGAAACCCTCATATATGCAAAATGGAAGGAACCCAGAAGACAGGAAATAGAAGCCTAGAACAAAATAAGGGAGCTCGGCTTGAATATTTTAAGACTTTCAAGTAAACGAAAATGCAAAAAGGAGCCCTCGAATTCTTCAATTCATGAGAAGAGGGATAAAGGTCACAACTTGCATATTGCAAGCATTATCTGTAGAGTAAACCCTCGACTTAAAAGGATACAAAGGCAAAGTAAAGACTTTGTTGCATCATTTTCTTTCATCTTAAGAGGTCAGTACACACATAAAATACAATTAAATTCATCACTTTTACTCATAAAAAGCGAAGCAAGGTTTTCAAAAGCTTTAAATATTGAATGTAAAATATGCAAAAGATAAACATTTCACCATTTTTTCACGTACAAAAGGAACTCGAAAACAACATTGTTTATAGAAAAAGAGTTTACAGCTTGTCCCTTAAAGTTTTCACAAAGTTGGCTGCTAGAAATGAGTTTCATCAAGCTCAAATGCAGGAAGACATGGTGGCACCTTAGAGAGAGTAGAAGCTCCCAGAGTAATGAAAGTGTAAAATGAATAGCCAACGTATGTTTAGGGTTCTTTTGGTGCCCTAAAGCATTCGATGCCACTTAAGGCATTTTTCCTTTGTTTAAAGTTTTCTCTTTCACAAACTAATACCCCTTGTATAAGATATTTGAATACCTCGTTGTCTTTGCATACTTTACAAACTCTAGTCAAACATCCCCTTCTTTATTGACTTTCAAAAGCATGATCAAAGTTAGAAGCCTTTTATTTTGCACAAAAGAATTTGAAATGTAAAAACATTATTTAAGTGATGTTATTATAAATCAGTTTATTATTGTTTTGTATGTGCAAGATAGAGGTGTGTTGAACACGCGAGTATGAATCAAAATAGTTGAGAGATATGGTTGAATAATAATGACTTATTACTTGACATGTGGAAATGGAGATTGACTAACATGTGGAAAGCATGAGGTTGTTTTTGACTAGATTTTTGGAGGAATGAGAGCATCTAGGGCAATTTCTCATGCTTTTTTGTGATGGGTAAGGTCGTAATGTGACTTTTTCTTCACTTTGGAACATTTTGGGAGGTTTGGAGCTATTTTTTAGGGCTTTTTTGGTTACACACACTTGACCCGAAGATTCTAGAATTATATGTATGGGGCAAGCTTCAAAAAGCATAAGTAACTTTAAATCTTATTAGTTTTGAAGTTAGTTCTTTCTTTCCAATGATTGCTTAACTCAATTTGGAATTTTCTTTGGTGAGGAACAATATTGTAAGCTGTTTCTGAGACTTGTATAGCAGTTCATACCTTGATGATTAATGGAGATGGCAGTTTGACCTTCTAAGTTTTTCTATTTCATTGTATGTATTTTGGGTTATTTGATGCAACTACTTGTGAATTTTATCATTCCCTAGTTTTGTGTGTCATTAGTGGCATCTTTAAGCCGAGAAAGTATATGTAGTTGCGAGGTTGTAAGTTATGTTGTGGTAGGTGTTTCAAGGCATGAAAGGTTGTTTCCTTCTAGGAGTGTGCATTGTAGCCTTCTTACAAAATCGCGATGCAAAACATACCGATATTGAGTTGTGTTCATCAAGCTTATGGTTGATACTTTATTATTATGCAAGTTATTTGCAAGTCTAGTAAAATTTTTGGTGCATCACCTTCCTTAAATTTCAGTTTTTCAACTTATGTAATCTTCTTTCCCCTTTTCCTTGGAAAATCATTAGATTAGTTTAGGTGATTACCATTTAGGGGCCAGCTTTCTTTGGAGGTCCATTCCAAGTTTAGGTAACCCACAACCTAGGAATGTTGCCATGTTCCTCCAAAGTGCTAAGTTCTGCAACTTAGCAAGGGTGCAACTTTTGGAGACAACAGTTTTTGGCACACCTAGTGGGACTGTCGAATCAAGATAGCTTTTGAAATACATGTTTATTGCTGGTTTTGATATGCAACCAGTAGTTTTCAGACCTTTGAGAGGTTAAATCAACATAGCTCGTGACTTTGAGTGTGGAAATTAGTAAAAACCAGTGCTAGAACAACTTATGACAAAAATACAGATAAGAGGAAGTGTCATTCCTTTTGAATACTTGCAGTTGTCACCACCTAGGAGAAGTGGAAGAACAACAAAAACAACTCATGTTTCATCAAAAAGAGTTCAATCAACACCTCCTAGTTTCAGACCATTAGTAACTAGTGTATCAGTACCTTTAATTTTTGTGCCTGTTAATCCAGTTCAGGCCAATCCAATGGCAAGAAATCAGCCTTTCATGCAGTTTAATGGAGGCAATCCATTGAACTTAGCTCAGCATGATGATATCCCAATTGTAGCTCTTAAGAGTATTCCCTTTTTCACTAGAGAGGACCAAACTACACCCATTGAACACATTAATTACATAGCAAATATGTGTTCAATACATCATATAACCCAAGAAAATGTAGCCATTAGATTGCTAGCAGCATCTTTTAAGTGAAAATCCCTTCAGTGGTTTAGGAGTTTAGCTGTCAACTCAATTACTATGTGGGATGAGCTTAGAGAAGTATTTTGTAAACATTTTGAGGACAAGTCTGATCACTTGTCATTAGTGGAACAACTCACTACTATCAAGAGGGCTCCTCACGAACACATGATAGACTTTAATTTCCACTTTCAAAGGTCCTAGGACAGAATTCCACATAACATTAGGCCTTCACCCATGTATGCATTTTTGTATTTTTTAAGGTCTTTGAATAGTGAGATTGTTGTTATGATACAGTCCATGGGTGGGAATACTTTGCCACAGGCCTATGACATAGCTATTAGAGCTAAGAATAGTCTTATACAAGCTGGAAGGATAGCCCCTAGGCATCCCATGCCAATCTTCCCTGACATACAACCTCTTGTCACCATGCCAACATGTCAAGTAGCCCCTTTACCAGTTGTTGCTAATCAAGAAAAGGCTGTCCCAACCCAATCTACTAAGCTGCAGAAAATAAAAGGGTTACTCCAGTCTTTTGGCAATGAATTAGTGACAATGAAAAAGCAACACTTTCAAAGTTTCAAGCCATATCAGCCCTAGGGTCAAGGACAAAACCAACCTTATCAAGCTAATAGGCAGCCATATCATGGGAATTACCAAGGTGCAAGGTAGAATCTCAATTCAAGGCCTTTTCAGCCATACAATCCAACTCCAATCAGTTCAGCTAAGGATCTTGTACCTATCCAAAATAACCTTGCAACTAATTATGAGTGGTGCTTTCCCTGCAACCAACCCCATAACCAAGCTACATATTCAAATGGGGTTATCAACCAAGCTTTGATGGTGCAGAATGTTTCAAGTATGCAAAATGTGCCTAATGATGAATCTCCACATTAACAGAATCTCCCTCCAAGTGATACAACTCTCTTGAATTGGAAAGTAGAGGAATTTTGTGGAGTGAACAAAGATGATTCTCCAATAGTAGCTAATACTAGAGACAAGAAGAGGGATTTT
>VDFB02121067.1:0-32100 GCA_007258455.2 Sequoia sempervirens
ATGAGTTTGAAGGAAATCCTTGTTCACCATGTGCCAATATCCTTGACACCAATGGTGATAAGCTGGAGGCGGATTCTCAAACCATAGGGGATGACATGTTGCAAGAGAATGTTAAAAGTGAGACTTCATCTCAAGAAATTCAGAAAATTTTTGACTCTGTGCCTAAGATGAATACAAAGATGCTAGTGAGTGAATATCCTAACTGCAAGACAAACCTTGTTCTAGTGGTGTTCCATGAGCTGAGACCATGTGAAGAGGAGATAATACACCACAAACCTGCATTAGCAACTAGGAATCTACAGAATCAGGTGGTGTCCTTTCATTATCCTCTATGTTGTAGTAATTTTCAGTTTGATTATGGCATTGGGGGTAGTAAAACATGTTTGTGGGTAAATCATGGAAAAATTGAGAACCCACAACTGATAATCTTTCAAGATTTATGCTCTCAGAATGAACTTATTTCTTACAATCTTTATATTTCTGAGTATAAAGATAAATTTGCTAGGTTTAGAAATGTGCCTAGTAAGCTAAGATTGTTGCACATAATGAAAAATCAGTCAAGTCAATGTACAAATTTTTATAGTCTTGTGTTTGCAAATTTTGGCTTTGGGGTTAGTTTAGGATTAGGATTAGTTAGTATTAGTTTTTGGTTTAGATAGTTTTCTTTATGTTTTGTTTGTAGATAGTTTGTTTATCTGTTTGTAAATATTTTGTTTGCTTGTAAATAGCTTTGTTGTTTGTTTGTTTGTCCTTTTCTTTTTATCTTTTGTTTTTTTTTGTTTTTTTTGTTTTGTTCTTTGGAATTGATCTGTTTCCCTCCAATTTGGAATGGTGGGTTGGTTATCTGAAGCTTACTTTGGTTGTTAGGAGAGAAGTGGTTTAGATATTTTTAGGTTTCCTGATTGGATGATTTTATCCTCAATTCGTTGTTTCATGCTTGTTGTCAATAAAAGTTGTGGAAAGTTTTGAAACAAGGTGCCAAGTAAGTAACCTTCATCAGCTCCCCTGAATTTTTCACAAATAATTAAGATTATCTCCTCTTGTAATGGTACATTTGTCCTAGGACTATGGTGCTGTAAGATTTGAGTGAAAAATCCGATCTCCCAAGTGCTATTATGATGTCCATGGTAGTTTTCAACCCATATCAGATATTAAATATCTAACATATTGAAAAGAAAAAGAGAATTAAATGAAATATCTAAAACTCCAAAAGAAAAAGAAAATAATTATCAAAAGAAAAGAGGATTCAATATGAATGGGTGATTCCAGTATCTCTACCGGGGCTATGGATGCCTGACTGGCAGTAGAGCAATGCTGTGAGAAAACAAGAGGTATCTCTATTAGGGCTATGGACACCTGATTGGTAGTGGAGCAATGCCCGGGATATCATTGCACAAAAAAGGGATCAACTCATGTAGCTCAAATCTTACACATTGTTGTCCAAAAGGTGAAGAAAACTTCAGGAGAGAGTGGTGCACAATCAAGCAAACACATAGATCCAGGGGTAGCCATTGATTGACTTACATTTGAGATCCTAACTCAACCTTGCTATAACTGACCCAACTGAAGTTGTGATGTTCATGAACCAAGAGTTCTAGGTAGCTAAATGCTTTAGATCTTGAAAATGGTTAAACCATTTTCCTAGCCGAGTCGCCATTTTTTATGCCTTGCATAACCACCCCATTTTGATCTGGATCAAAATGTGTCCCCTTTCTTTTTTTGTCTTTTTCTCTTTTGCCTTTGGTTTTCTGCCTTAGGCGTTTTCCTTTCAAAGTTCTATCGGAGGTGAAATCGAGACCAATACCGGACTTGGAAATTCCTTCTATGTTTTGGTCTTGTTTCATCCCTGGTTCCGGTTCCAACTGTTCTTTTCCTTCTCCCTTTGTTCTTTGTCAGAGTCGGGTCCGGGACCGACTCAGAATGTTGAACTTTCTCAAAGTGCCTCATTCGGGTCCCGTCTCGGGTCTGACCCCACCTTTTCTTCCCTCTTTGTTGATCTTTGTCGGTAAGTGTCCTTTGCCTTAACTTTATTTTCGGCCTTGGGCATTTTCTTTTTCGTTTTGGCAGACCCGGAACAGGAACTGGATCCAAACCTAGGAACTTCCTCAAAGTTCTTGGTTTTGATTTAGTGCCAATCCCGGTTCCGCATTTTTGGTTCTCTTTCCTTCTGGTTTCCTTTGTTTTGGTCGTAGGGTTTTCCTTCCCCTTTCTCTTTCTTTCTGTTCCATTCTTTTCCTCTTTTTGGGTGATCTCAGAGGCAGGTTCGGAACGGAATCCAAACCCAAAACTTGGAGACTTCTTCAAAATTTTTGGTTCGGATTTGGTTTCGACCCCAGTTCCATCTGTCATTTCACTCTGACTCCACTGGTGTTTTGTTTCCGTCCTTTGCGTTTTGGGTTTCCTCACGGACGCGGAGCCAGGATGGGGTATGAACTCAACAATGTTGATTATTTCCCTGTCTCATTCCTGCCCTGACTTTGGTCTTGGTTCTGGTTTTTGTTTAGCCCTGCCCCCACTAGTTTTGAAGACTGGGGGATGTCATTTCTGGGTCATGTTTTGTTTCAGTCCTGGTTCCACCAAGACTTGTTTAATTTTGCTTCCCGGTCCCGTGCTAGCTCCACCTCCACCGGAGTTAAGTTTCTTTTTGGTAAAAAGCATGATATTAATAAGGACCTTGTTTTGCAAGATCAAGTCATGTGCATGAGGATATTTCTTAAGGATCTCGATGAAAGGTCTTGCCGACCACCTTCAGATGGGTTCTTATATCGCCAGAAGGTTCTCTCCCCACAAGAAGTCTCAGCGAGGAAAGAAAGTTTCACCAACTAGCAAAAAGATCAAACACTTCGGCGGGAGTCTTTTCTTTGGTATATGGTCATAGCAAAGTCTTTTGGTCTTGCCGACCGGTGAAGAGGAGAAGACTTCAACGGGAGATATTGAATTTGGGATGAAGTCTTGCCGAGAGCCTAATGTCTCACCGACACAGTGCAAAGGGGGGTCTATTAGGTGTCTTCGGTGGGAGAATTAGTATGTTACAGCGACAAAGGGATGAGCGAGTAAAGCTTTCGCCAAGGAATGGGGTGTCTATAGGATGTCTTCCCGATAAGGGGATGTTACAGCGAAACGTATATAACAAAAGATTTCATTTCGGTGTGACTGCAAGAGGGTGTTGGTGACACTAGAGTTCGGTGAAAGGAAATGAATGCAGTGGGAGGTCTCGCTAATGATCAAAAGTCATGCCGATGACAAGGATCGACAAAAGGTTGTGATGTCGGTATAGGGTCCCAACGAAGAAAATAAGTCTCCCAGACATAGAACAAAGCGGCATCAGCGAAGGGTTATAATTTTGCCACAAGGTCTTGGCAATGAGTGAAGGTCACACCAAAAGAACGAAGTGAGCCTGCCGAGAAAGAACAGGAACTCACCGAAAGGCAAAGCATTCACCAAAAGGTCCTGGTGACCAACTGAAGTCTCACCGAAGGGGCGTGGCTTTGGTATAAGGAATGAATATCTACGAGATGTCTCGCCGATACCAAAGGGTCTTGTCGATAAAAAGATGGGCTCAGCCAAGGATCATGCCTTTGCCACAAGGTCTTAGCGAAGGAAGAAAGTCACGCTGAAACAAAAACAGAAGCTGGTGCGAGAGGGTCAATAGAGGATGTCGGGGAGACTCCAAAGAAAACAAGGGTTTCACCATATGGTCTCAGCGACCGTCTCATGTCTTGCCGATAGCAACGAATCTGCCAATGAAGGAACATATCATTGTAGCTCTTGGCACCCGCCATGACGTCTTGCCAAAGGTAGATGTCTTGCCAACCGAAAGCAAGGGCCACCAAAAGAAATGAGAGTTCACCGAGAGGATGCGATTTTGCTATGACATCTTGTCGAAGGTCTTTGTGAGATCGGTATGACCTCTGTGGCTTGCCAGAACCTCTCACCGACTGGCCCGTGCTACACCGACGAACTTGTAGAGAGCGGATCAGGGGCGGAAAGAACACCGAAGGAAGAAGATGAAGCCGTGAGTCAAATGGATAGCTGTAAGGTCCACTGGCAGAGGCAGATCAACATTAATGATGATATTCTGAGCATTCAAGACTGATTTTAGAAGGAGTTCGAGTATGGACACGCAAACAAGAAAGTTAATGCTACAGCTTCAAAAGGATCTAAAGGTTTCTCATGAGGACAAGCCATAACCGACTCAGACAGCGAGGATTCACATTGAATGCACAACTGACTTTCTGCAAAGATCTGGACTCTGACCCTCTTGCAACCGACTCTCCTAGGTGCAGATATTTTGTAAACCCTAGTACGAGGGACATCACATTCCTTTTGTGACATTCTGTATATAAGGGATTCTTGCCTCTTTGTAGAGGTTAAGAACTTTGGAGTTAGAAAGTGGTAGATAGAGAACTTCTAGTTAGTATTCAGTAGAATAGGAATAGAGGAGATAGAAGTTGATCCTAATTCTTTGTAATAGGAGCTTCTTTTGTCTTCTTGGAGTAGGAGTTAGATTCATAATAGACTCTAATGTACCTTTCAGTTTCCTTAGTGTAAATGAGAACAATATGAAATCGTAGATTATTTGTACACTGGTGATTGTGCCAGCTTTGTAATTGTTGTTTATCTGTCTAACCAACAGTAGGAACAACCATATTAAAATCTACTTCATGTTGTGTTTCAGAATGATGTTAGTCTTGAGTTGATCATTTGATTTGAAAGCTTTCAAGGAATGAGGTTTGATTTTCTGTTTTATTTGAATGATAACTTCCAATCTGCTGTTAAAATCAGCACTGTGAATGGATGCAACTCTGTGTTAGTCACAAGTTAATTTTGTTCTGCATTTTTAGTTAGGAATTCCTTGAAAGGAAATAGGTCTGGTTAATTTGGATGAAGTGTCATTCTTTTCTGTTCCAAAGTCTTGATCCTCTTTTTACATTTCTTTAAAACCCCGGTTAGAGTAGGTTTTAAGTTTATGTTTACTCTCACAACAGTCCAAAAGCTCACACCAGCAAGCCCCTTGAATATTACTGTTACATTGACCACTAAGGGACATCAGCACAGTTGAGACCCAACTACCAAGATCTTGGGAGCTAAGGAATCCATGTGTTGCCTTTCTCTTTCAGGAGAAACAAAGTAGCAGTATTCTGTTTGCAATGTTGTTGTGCCAAAACACACGTCAACAACTTCCTAGAGATCTTGATCAACAAGTAAATTCTCCATTTTGAGTTTCCACAACTCAAAATTGCCACCATTAAATTTGTCAATATTTATTCTTCTAGATGTTCTCGCCATCTCAAATCTGTAACAATTTTTCAAATTGTTTCTCTTCAAAACTTGCACTCAACAAAAATCAACACAAAAAACTCAACTCACCCACAAGGATAACACAACTAACCAAAATTTGATACCACTTGTAAGGAAAGCTAAGTGTTGAAATTCCTTCCTAAATGCTAATTTTATAGGAGAGATACAAAAATTTCACAAAACTCTGCAACTACAGAACATAAAGATGCACATGTCATGAAATTAATAGAATAGAGAATTAAAACATCACAATTGAACACCAGTTTTATCATGGGAAAACTCTTACTGGAGAAAAACCCACACACCAAAGCAATTTTCACTTGTATTATAGTAAAATGGTCATTTACATACAAGATAAAGAAATTTCTTTGCCAAGTATTAGTTTACAGAGTCAATTCCAATTCTATGGTGCATGGGCACCTACAACCATATTTCAAAGTCCACCTTGGTAACAATTTATCTTAAGGAGTTTGGTGAGTCATAGGGTTTTTAGAGGATTTATTATTGTTTTTATTGGAAATAAGGTATAAATAAACCAATCTTCTATGTACTTAGGGAGTTTGTGGGCTAAGGTGGTCAAATGTGCAAAATGCACTCTTGTCTCAAACAATTGTCAATATTTCCATGAAGAAAAACTATTTAAAATGTAAATGAGAATGAAAGAAGGAGTCCAAAAGTTGTGTTAGGGATAAAGTTAAGGTATTTAGGTGGTCTTAGATGTCTTTAACAAACACAATTTCATAATGATGCTTCTTTAGTAAACAATTGTCAACATTAACAATTTAAAGCTTAATGAAGGCTAAGGTGGTTACAAGGTGGTTATAGGCATTGGGGAAGATTGTAATGAATTTGAATTGTATAAAGGCCTTTTAAAGGAACAAGGGAAGGATGATGATTCAATATTGGTGGAAAATTCTTTCAAATAAACTAGCTTATTTATGTTTATTCATTATTTTCTTTCATTTTTCCTGAGTTTTTGTGTTTTCCAGCATTATACAGGCCGTACAAAGGGATTAATGCTTTAAGTTCTTGGGTTTCCTGTAAGGAAAGGTAGAAATATGCTATTTAATCCACATTGAATTTTAAATACTAATTTGAATTATACTTTGTTTCTTTTCTATGGACTAACTATACAAGGGCAGTGAGGGCACCGTCTGAGTCTTCTTTATCTTAAGCCATCCCCACTTATTATTTCAACATGTTGCTCAGTGGGGAGGCATGGGGTTATATTATGATATGTTTCTTTATGTTTTGGAGTGGAAATAAAGTGGGTTGCAGACTATAGGATGCCACCACAGTGAGAAATAAAGCATTGTTCATGCAAGAATGAATGGGACAATAATGTGTTTTGATCATTTGTTGATGGCATTGTCTAGGAAATAGTGTGAAATTCCTGTGTAGACACTAAACAAGTAATTTGATGCTTTGGTTGGGCTTGGAAGGCCTTATAAGGCTGAAAACTTGAAAACCCTAGGATTTTATGAGTAAATTAAGGGTTTTGGAGAACAATGGCTTAGAGGTTGAGAAATTGTCTAAAACCTATGAAATTGGGTGTTTTGAGACATTTTAATGACTTTCCAAGAGATTGTGGGGTTAGGAGAAGATTAAAGGACACCTTTTTTGTAAAATAGGGCTAATCTTATAACCTTTTTATAGGGCAGACTGATGGTTCTCCATAATGTTGCAAATAATCTTGTAAAGTATGATTGGAATAAGGTACTAGGGTCTGAGTGGATGCCTAAAGGATGTTGAGATGGTCTTTTAATGGCCTTCTCTAAAATATAATCCTATTTGATGATGTTTGGAGTCTAAAGCCTTGATAGTGTTAATTGATCCAATGTGGTTGATTGTGATTTCAAGAATTGATGTTTATTTGAGATTTGATTAGGTTTGAGTATTCTCTGCCTTGGCTCTACATTATAGTGGTATCAAAGTAGGGAGTAGGTCTATTTGAATTTTGTAGGTTGACAAGATGCCTCCAAAGAAAAATGATATGGCTAAAGAGATGATGGAGATGAAAGAAAGACATGCTAAAGAACTTAGAGAGTTGGAGGAAAGAATCATAGCCTTGGAGAAAAACAAAAGAAGGGATGTTGAAGAGAGAGTCAGATGAAGGGGAAGATGATGAGTTTTAAGATGTGGAAGAAAAGCTTACCCCAGAGGATCAAAGAATTGCAAAGTTGCTAAAGGTAGTAAAGACTGACAAGCCTAAGGTAAAAATTGATGTTCCAAGTATGGTGGTAGTTTAAATGATGAAGAATTAATTGACTAGATTGCTGCATTAGATAATCATTTTGAATGTGATGAGGTTCCTGGGGAGCAAAGAGTAAAAATTGCAAAGACAAAGTTGCAAGGCCATGCTTTGCTAGGGTGGGATTACTTTCAGTCTGAAAGGAGAAAGTAAGGAAAGTCTAAGATCACATCATGGGACAAGATAATATCAAAACTCAAAGGTAAATTCTTACCCAAGGATCATCAAGTTCAAATGTTTAAGAAATTGCAAAGTTTAAGGCAAAAGAAATGGATATTAAGTCTTATACTGAGGAGTTTTATAAATTGAGTTTAAGATCTGGTCATCATGAGAATGAGGATGAAAAATTTGCAAGATACATGGGAGGTTTAAGATTAAACATACAAGATGAATTGGTTTTGGCTAACCCTAGAACTGTAGAGGAATGTTATCAAATGGTAATCAGGGTGGAGGAGGAAATGAAGAGAAGGAAAGAAAAAGTAGTTAAAGGTAGAGGTAATGCATCAAGAGGAAGGGGATCCATGACTAATTCAAAGACAACCAATGACAATCAAGAATATTCCATGAAAGGACAAGAACAATATGATTCTAGATGTGGATGGAGAGGCACAAGAGGAAAATTTGGTGGAGGTAGAAGTTCTAACAATATGTTTTCAGGTAGATGTTACACTTGCAATGAATTTGGCCATCCATCATTCAAATGTCCTAAGAAGATTGGTGCTTCATCAAGTGGAAGTAAAAGTGATAAAAGGGTTCAACTTGTGCAAGAGGATGAAGTGGAGAGCACTGGTTCATCAAGTTGTCCCATTGATCCTGAGTTTGGAGAAGCCTTGATGTTGCATAAACAAAATTTGAAGACTTCCAAAGAAGTGGAGTGATTGCATAGGAAGAGGCTATTCAAAACCACTTGCAATGGTAAGGGAAAGGTATGTAAGGTTGTGGTTGATTCTGGTTCAACTAAAAATATAGTTTCATGTGAAATGGTGAATAAGTTAAACTTGAAAAGGATTCCTCATGACTTACCTTACAAAGTATCTTGGTTAAATAATGGTCAATATTTGTTGGTAAATGAGCAATCTATTGTAGATTTTCAAATTGGTGAGTACAAAGACAGTGTTATTTGTGACATTCTTCCAATGGATTTTTTCCACATACTCCTTGGAAGACCATGGCAATATGATAGGAGTGTCATGTATGATGGAAGAGCCAATAGGTATACCATAATGAAAGATGGTCATAAGTTTGTTTTGACTCCTTGGGTAGAAGATGAGAAAGGAAAGGCTAAAGTAATCATGTGTGGGAAGAAAGGACCTCTAAATGTTGTAAATGAAATCAAGAATTTTGGTGTTGTGAACAAGTATAGGTCTGAAAATGTAGGGATAGCAAATGTGATTGCAAAAGCAGAGGTAAAATGTGATTCAGAAGGAAGTACACAAGAAGGTGTGTTGATTGGGACCATTTTGTGTCTTGTGGAAAGTCACAATGGAAAGGTTATAGTTGCAAAGGCTGAAAAATCAAGAGGAAAAAAGACTAACAAAGGAAAAGGACTGGTGACAGAGGTACAAGGATAGTGTGGACAAAGGAGACCTAGACAAATAGTTGGGACAAAGTTGAGGGCAGTGCATGGTAATGGTTTTTCTGACCCTTGTTTGTGTGCAGGTACAAATGATAGGAGACAAGTGAATTTTGAACCAATAATGAAGGAAGAGAAAACCTCAGGTCTAGTTATGCAAACACAGTCATGTGCAAATGCAAGCACAACTCCATGTGCAAGATAGATTGAAGTACAAGGACTAAAATAGTGGTAGGAGATTATTGATCCAAGAAGCATATATGGTGGATGGTGGGGTTGGTATCATCCCCCACTCATAGGACATGAGTTTTTTTTAGAGGGGTTGTATGGTGCAGGGGCACCTACAACCATATTTCAAAGTCCACCTTGGTAACAATTTGTCTTAAGGAGTTTGGTGAGTCTTAGGATTTTTAGAGGCTTTATTATTGTTTTTATTGGAAATAAGGTCTAAATAGACCAATATTTTATGTACTTAGGGAATTTGTGGGCTAAGGTGGTCAAATGTGCAAAATGCACTCTTGTCTCAAACAATTATCAATATTGCTATGAAGGAAAACTATTTAAAATGTAAATGAGAATGAAAGGAGTCTAGAATTTGTGTTAAGGATAAAGTAAAGGTATTTAGGTGGTCTTAGATGTCTTGAACAAACACAATTTCATAATGATGCTTCTTTAGTAAACAATTGTCAACATTAACACTTTAAAGCTGTAGAGGCTAAAGTGGCTACAGGGTGGTTTGTAGGTGTTGAGGTAGGTGTAATGAATTTTGGGTGTATAAAGACTTTGAAGGCTGCAAGGAAGAATGATGAAGTTCAATAGTGGTGGACAATTGCTTTACATCAAAACAGCTTCTTTGCGCTTGTGCATTGTTTTCTTTCATTTTCGGTTTCTATGTTTTCCGACTTGCGGGCATTTTCAAAGGGATTGTGCTTTAAGTTGCTTTGGTTTCCTGCCAAAGTAAATCCATGCTGGGGCCATTGTGTAAGATGTGGATGTGTCAGCTGTCTGTGGGTGAGACTGATGTGCTGGAGACATGAGAACAAAATGGGTGTGGTTGTTTGTGGTGTAAGTCAAAAGCCTAAAAACCCTAGGTTTTTATGAGTAAATTAATGATGGCTTAGAGGTTGAGAAATTTTCTAAAACCTATGAAATTGGGTGTTTTGAGACTTTTTTAATGATTGTCCAAGAGATTGTGGGGTTAGGAGAAGGTTAAAGGACACTTTTTTTGTAAAACATGGCTAATCTTGTAGCCTTTTTGTAGGGCAAACTAATGGTTCTCCATAATGTTGCAAATAATCTTGTAAAGTCTAATTGGAATAAGGTACTAGGGTCTGAGTGGATTCCTAAAGGATGTTGAGATGGTATTTTAATGACCTTCTCTAAAAGATAAGCCTAATTGATGATGTTTGGAGTAAAAGCCTTGATAGTTTTAACTAATCCAATGGGGTTGATTCTGATTTCAAGAATTGATGTTTATTTGAGATCTGATTAGGATTGAGTATTCTCTGCCTTGGCTCTACATCATTCTAGCAACATGAAATTTCCCCGATCAACCTTACAATCAATCTTTGATCATCTATTTGTTAAAATTATGTACAGTGCACTATGGCATTCATGTATAGTTTCTAACCTTTCTAGGAAGCCAATAATTACATCTCCCTATTGAATTGAATAGTCGTAATTATCATTGCATTCTCCTATTGTAATGTTGAAGAGACTGGGAATAGTCTCTCTTCGAATTCCCAGTGTCACCTCGACTTGTCTCTAGTTACTTCCTTTGCTAACGCTTTCCATTGGAGCATTGTAGAGACCTGAGACAATATCTCTTTGAATTCCAACACTCACTCTGACATGCATACTCACCAAGATGTTCAGTCATTGGAGTGTCAAAGAGACATGAGACCATGTCTCTATGAACACTCAAAGTCACTTTGATACAATTATGTCACTTATTGCTCCATCCCATCGGGATGTCGAGGAGACTCTTTTTCATGTCCTAGCAATATATCATTGTACCATTGATGAAGACACAAACCATTGCAACAGGTTATCGAGGAGACTACTTAGAGAGTCTCTCTAACAAATCATTGTTTGTGCAACATAGCTTTACCAATTCAAACTTGAAACATGAAGTCCCTTCACGAGTTAGGCCTAAGGGTTTCTCAATACTCAATATTGTAAACTCCACTAGTAAAGCTTTCAATGGAACTCTGAAGTCTAATTTTTGACACTCTTCTACTTTGCAACTACATTCAGTAAGTGATAAGGTTTAAGGCCAATTCCTGATTACCTACAAAAATTCTAAGGCTTTTACCATGCATTTAGTAATCGACAAGCCCGAAGCCTGAACATCTTAACATGCTAGTAAGTTTGAGACATAATTTCTCAACACCCACTAGAAACCTTTGTTTTTAGAAGCCTAGCAGACATCGACCATTTCTTAGTGTAGTCCAAGGTACAATATCATGCCCAAAGCTACTCACCAGATATGCCATTGATTAGAGATAAAAATTCTTGGGTTTGTCTTCTTTAGCCACTAGATCTCATTAATGCATAAAAAATTCACTCTTAACAAGCAAAATCCTATGGGAATCTTTACAGATGTGGGACCAAAATCGTTGTCTATGAAGCAACCTAAAATATTTTAGAAGTCATTTCTTCAAATTCTTTAGGGAGAAAGGGGAAGGAAGAAATGCAAAATAAACTAAAAATGAAGCTAACTAAGGTGATGCACCAAGATTACTATTGTATCCATTCCTAACATTTGTATAATGTAGATTAATACTTTTAAAACATTACAAATAATTTAAAAGAGCATATGCATGGTTTAAATTTTGTAATATTAACAAAATTCCTAGACTATATAAGCAAAGAACAAAAATAATAGACAGCTATTGAATCCACACAATTTAACATAGAACGCCAAATCCAAAGGCATAGTATAAAATACAAAGGCCCAAAGGCATTGTATTCATTGTTGGGTAGAGAAAAAATAACAAAGTCTCAAAGGAATAGTATAAAAAAATCAATCCTTCTTGTGAGGGGAACCTACTAAGGTCTTAGAATGAAAAAAAACCTATTTCTATTTCTATTCAAAACTAAAATTATTACAATAATGTTCTCTCTGATAACAGTTAATCAAAACTAACTATTAACGAACCTCTAAAAATGATAAAACCCCTAAATATATAGGCACAATGGCCATGGAAAGGTGTTCATAAGACAAAAAAAAAACGTGGAGCTCCACATTTGGTCTCATGATGAGGTTGTTGAAACTGAAAGGGAGTGTTTTAGCCCATATGCATAGGTGGTCTTCAGATCTCGAATATGGTGTGACCTTACTTCCCAATAATCTCCATGATTCCAACACATTCCCCACTCGCTCTACTCCTGAAGTCTCTATTGGGAATGTTTCCAATCCTTCTTGACCAATGGTGCATCCTTTCTCCATGAAGGGAATTCTTTTTCGCTTGAGGTGTGTGACAATGCCACATGGGGTTTTTCTCACTTTTAAGCTCTCTACAGTGCTTATTTCTTGATAGTGCTAGATCCACAATGTAGCATCTTGGCACTATTCCTAAAGGGAGTTGAGAATTCTCTTGTGAAGGATGAGTGTAGGGGTGCCATGTGGCATAAGTAGGAGGAGTCAACACTTAGTCAATATTCACAATGGGGCCTAGAGGGAAATAGAAGGCCAATATAATTTACCCCATTCTTCAAAAAACCAGAATATAACTACCCATGACTCAAAAGTATGGATCCAATCCGTAGTTCTAGCGAATTGTAGGGGGAATTTGCATGTGAATGGAAGAACCTAAAATTCTTGGTTTGTACAAAAAGAAGCAAAATTGTAAAATTGAAGGCCTATAAAACTTATAACTTATAAAGAGTAGCCTTCAAAGGCATATATTCTTATTTTGAAGGTTGAGATTTCTTTTTTAGAGATTCAAAATCTCTATCTAGGTCTATTATCTCCTTAAAGGAGAAGCTACTCAAACCTTTTATAACCACCTGTATCTAAAACTCAATCTAGGTGAGGGGATGCAAAAAATCCTCCACTTTAGAGACATTTTGTGTTTGACACAAGCTCACAATGAAATTCTAGTCATTCTTCTTTGTGACTAGTAGCCCTTTGATCTCCTCCTTAGAGAGGATTGTGTTGTTGGAAAGAAATGAAGAGGGTATTCCTAATTAGACCAATTGTTCAATGTGTCCCTTCATTACCTGAACCACTTGATCTAAGGCATCCAAATATTCCTTGCACTTTATTGCTACCTTGTTGTAGCTTAGGAACTCATTAAAATTGGCCATCGCCTACCTTTAGTTGGAGACTTCCACTACTTGGAGTGTCTCATATATTGCACTATAAAACTTCTCAACTAGAAGCTATGAATCTTGGACCTTAGGGGAGTTAAAGGAGAGGACCTACCCCACAGACATGTTCACTTGTGCACTTAATCGTTGTGAGCCAGTGATGAATCCAAGCATTGGATTCAAGTGTGATTCCATATTTTTTATCCTCTCCCAATATGACATGTATAATTTTTGGATCATTGGGAGGATGTTTTTGGTCTGGGAAAGGGTGGCGAGGTCATTCTTTAGCTATTGAATCTCCTAGTCCTTGTCTTGGGACTCTTATTATATTTGTTTTTGTATTTTTTTTCCCATAGAGTTTGAAAGACTCTTTTGAGCCTACACAAGCTCTATTTCCTTTTTTTACAACTTACCCTCTATGGATTTTGTTTCCCTTTTCAAGCCTTCTATCTCAACCTTCAACTTTTCTACTTGAATCTATAGTTGGGTTCTTTGGCTAGCTTCCAATTAGAAGTTCTCTATAGTGACACAATCTATAAATTTGATCTCATTTTTGTGAGTTGTGTGTCTTTGTATTTACCCTTTGCATTGAGGAAGTCAACCATGTATTTCATTCTTGCGATCTCTTTATTGTTCTTCTCTAGTCGATGACTTGACTTGAGGTAGTCTATTGTGACAACCTTCTATATTTCTCCATTAACTCTACCTTATAAAGTGTCCTTGCTTGGTTGAGGTTTAGGCTAATGGAATGGTTTGAGTAATCCATGGGTTGCATTTTCTCTTAAGGCTTGATCATCGTCAATGTCATGTGTGTGATCTTTAGGGCTTAATGTGTATGATCAAATAAATTCCTCATATATGGAACCACCAGGGCCTTAGCTACTTTTCCTCTTCTTTTATTTTCCTAGGCCCCCCAAATTTTTCTTTGTAGTCTCCAACTATAGGAAAAAATACTCTTAAGATTGAATAATTTTGCATGCAAATGGGTATCCCTCTGGTAATAAAAAAGGAATGGTCACTTGCTACTAAGAAGTTGCAAACATTGTTCCTTTGGAGATGAGCTGGTGAGTGAGCAATGTGGAAGGCAAGAATGGTGGGAGACCATGGAGAGGGATGGTGGGAAATTGCACCATGATGGATGTATGTGTAGTGGATGGAGGAAAAGGGGTGGAAAGTGGCACAATCATGGTGGATGGTAGAGGAGAAGTAAAGAAAGAAAATCTAGGGGAAAGGAGAGGGGGAGAAAAATATACCTACTAAGCAAAGGATGGAGGTGACTATGTAACAATAGGAAGTGGCTATGTCTAACCAAGAGGACTCAAAGCTATAATAAATGAATTGCTTCACCTATCCTTGTATGTCCCTGGGCTTCTTTCTCAACTCTAGTGCCTAGAAAATCACTAGGTTTTCTATGGCCCACTTACAATGGCACTCAAATGCCTTGTCCTTGGGACCCTAAACTTCCACCTTCATAGCCCATTTTTTAGCTCTGGCTGCTCCTAAAGTATATATTTTCTTTGTGGTCTCACGTAAACAACAAGGTTGTGTGAAGCTAGGGGGTAGCCTATGTCCTCTTCCTCAATCTACCACTTTGATTCACCCCCTCCTCCTTTCTCAATCACTTTCCTCCTTTTTTGGGGGGGCTCAAAGTAGGAATGAGAGGGTTGCACCTTGGTGCTAGGCTGGGTGTCCCCTACTCCTTTTTACCCTTGAGTGACCTACTACTACTGTTGGGATGCTACATGGAGAGGAAGAGGCCATATTGATGGTCTCTAAATTTTATAAATTTTCTCCTCTTTTCTTGAGAGGGTCTTTTCTTCTTCTTTTGTTGACTCCAATTCTTTTTCCCAAGCCTCTTCCTTGTGGTATTCATTCCAAATCTTTTCAAATTTCTCATCCATTTCAACCATGTTGATGTTGGGATTCATTTGGTTGATCTCCTATCTATACTTCTAATAGGCTTCCATCTTTTCTCTAGTATATCCCCTTTCACTAAGTTGTGCCTTTAGACTTTTGGTTAGATTCCTTGCAAGATCACTATCCTGAGTTGACATGTAAAAAGATTCCCACCATTGGTAGGTGTTTGAGGGGATCTTTGATAAATCAACAAAAATAGTTTATTCCCTCCACCATTAGTGACCTCCTCTACTCAAAGTATTGTCAAGGCTCATGGATGAAGGGGGTAGTAGTCTTAAGAGTGGTTATACTATATTTTGGGTTGTATTTCCATTGATCAATTATTTGATCTATTCAAGCTCTGATAGTTTGGAGTGTAAGAAGATGCTCTTGTGATATTTTCAAAATTGTAATGCCCCCCTTTGAAAATGAGACATCATTCAAGGCCTTCTTCTTGCAACCAACACCATACACCGAGTGTACCATGTTGAGCTAGTGGGCCAACTCTAGGGAAAAATTCCTATCTATATGCATGCATGGGATCCAAAGTGGCTCTTCCTTGAAATCGTGAAACCTAATGAAATTGAAGTGGGCTTTGAAGAAACACCCGCATGGATTCTTGTAGCGAGTGAGACATTCTCATTGATGGTGTGTAATTTCAAAGGTGATGGGTTCTAGGTTGAGGTTGATTATAACTAGGGACATAAAATTTTCTACAAACTCATGGTAATCTAATCTGACTGACAAGATGTGGATCTAGGTAGAGATGGGGATCAATTTATGTGGGTATACTTCCATCATAGTGGAGTTGATGGTGAAGTATGTTGATAAGAACTAAGTGTTTTGGAAAAGAATAATATGCAAGAGGAAACAAGAATATTGAAGGTATTCTAAGCTGAAATTTTTTCCAATTAATAATGAATGGCATCAACAATGGCATCTACGAATTCCATTTTGTAGGCTTTCTACCTTGTCACCATATTTCGGTGGAAGATTGAACCCAATTGAAAATAATAGACATTAGTGTTTGAATCCAACCCAAAGATAAAAGCTAGTATAGAGAGGGCATCCCTCATGTCAAATGCCACAAAGCTTGAGTGAGTGATGTGAAGAGGTGGTACTTCGGCATAGTTGTTGTAGAGAGCCAAGTTTAGGAAACTCAACTTTTAGACATGAGTGTCCTGGTGGAGCTTGTAAAATCCATGGCCATTTTTAAATTTTTTATATCTTTAGGGTTCCAAACTTGTATGATAGGGCTTCCAAAACCCTTATGGGCTTAAACCCTAAACCTTTCATGTTGGTTGTGCACTTTTGTTCTAAAGTGATGTTGACTCCCTGTGGTCAGTTTCCAGTCATCTAAGTTATAACTTATGTTTAGGTGGTCGTGTGTTCATTGACCCCTTTACCCATGTCTTATGGTCATAGCCCTTGTTTAAATATTTAATCCAATGTCTTTTGTCCCTAGGTTGAAAATGTTAATTGTTTCCCAAGTATTATTTGCCTAGGCGATGACCACCATTTTATGAACAACATTTGTGCATGTGCTAAATCCCCACCATTAGATTGCATCGCCCATCACGCTTTTCCTTTGATTCATCGGTTTCATTTACGTGATGAGTGATGAACTCATTTTTCTCACATCCTATATCACTACAAGTTTCTTGACTTTCATTTCATTTCTGTGATGCACAATGGCTAAGTGACCAATAGCCTAGATTTGAAGATTATTGATCTAACAGTTATCACAACTTTGTGTGCATTGTGATTTCATATTTTGTCAGTGGGTTCCTTTCCACGATGAGCGATGAAGGGATGAGACCAAGTAGAGAACATCTAATGGATATGATTACATTGCGCCCTTGCTTCACATCACTGTTGTGATGTAAGGTGGTGGAATGGCTTGCGCAATGGGTGATGGGAGATGATATAATAGTTATTGCAGATGCTTAGTGCATCATGATTGTCACTTTAAGCATTATTTGTGATAGTCTTATGTGTTGTGATGGCTAAAATATGGCTCATATTTAAAGATAGATGATCTAATAGTTATTGTGGATGCTTGGTGCATCATGATTGTGTTTCAAAGGGGATTTTTCCTTTTTGTGATAGAAGATGAAGGTGATGTGGTGGGGCCCAATTTCAGGATTTGATGGATAGGATTGAAGGGTAATGATCCAAGGGTCATCACTACATCTAATGCATCATGGATTTGTTGGAAGGTAGTCAGGGCCTTCCGTGATGAGTGATGATAATGTGATTGTCATTGATTATAGTTTTGATGGGGATCAATAGCTATGTTTTAATCCTTCAATGGGAGTTCGATCTTGTCCCTCCATTTTTGCATCTGATGGTTAGAGTTCAAATGCTAATGGCTAGCTACCACATTTCATGGGTAAACTCAAAAAATAATGTTGTATCTATGATTCAACTACTAGATCAACTCCAAATGGATCCAGATTGAATTTCTACACTTCTCCCAAGCAAAATTGATTGTTGAACAGTGCCATTTATTCCTTGAAGTGTTGCAGAGGTCAATGTCTTTGTCAAGGTATGTTTTCCTAATTCTGATCATGGATTTCCTAGGATCCCATACTTGTATTCATGAATGTCATCAGATTGGAGTGTGCTCGAGGTGTTAAAGGGATTTTATGATTGGTTATTTATTTGTTTTGGGGGGGAATTTTTGTTTTTGTAATCCGATCGAGGTTCTTCTTCCTGCAACCCTAGTTAGAGTTAGGGTTAAGGATTTTGAATTCAAAACTAAGTTATTCCTGCACTATAAAGGAAAATTTTGTTGTCTTATTTTTGGTTCAAACTTTTACTCTCCAACCTAAGGTTTGGTGTAGTGTTTCCCTTCCATGATTATATTTTCTAGTTTTCTATAAGTCTTTGACTGAGTTAAGTTGAATAGGGTTTAAGTCCTTATGACATAGATAGGGAATTCTTTAAGTTATACTCTATAATAACAATAGATGACTATAATACACATTATATTTTGTCTCATATCTAAATTTCAATCTATCATGTTCTCCAAATATTGTACAAACTATCTTTTGAATCAAAGTAATCAAGGGTTATTTTGATGCTTCAAGCATATTTGTTGTTTGAATTATTTCTATGCTTTCCTATCATTCAAGGAGTTGTGTAATTAATTGCATAGAGATAGTGGAGGTATTGTTTATGCAATGTGGATCAACAAGTAATGTAATGGTGTTTTCCTTTTGTTGGTTTCCTACTACAAGGTAGTATGGTTATGAGAAACCATGGTTGGTCTATTGTAGGAGTTTATTTCATTCCTGACTCTATATGGATTAGGCATTGGTCAAGGAGATTCATAAAGTTTGAAGCTAGGGCAGAATCAGAAACTTTAAATCAAAAACATTTCCCTACTTTCTTAGTTTAGATTTACTTTCATGTTTCCTATTTTTCCTTTCCACACTACCAAAAGTTATTGATAATACAAAAGGTTATGTAGATAATTTATCCCATCAAAGGCCTTCCATCATTTTAGTGTGATGATTTGGTTTAACATATAGGGATACCCACCTTGGTCCTATAGAGCCTAAAGTGTAGAGGATAAGCTTTCCAATCATCTCCTATTCATTGGCCACTGAACTAAGGTCTCTAAGCATAATGAGTCACTACTCTTTAGGAGAAACTAGACAATCATATGGAAACACCAATAGATTCACAACTCCATTGGGGAAAGATAAAGTTAAGTGCTAGAATCTCTGGGTGAGCCACATACAGTGGTGATTCCATTGAGGAAGATAGAGATATATCCATTTGGGAGAGTCAAGAAAGTTTTTGATTTGAATTCTTTGGTCAGATAATTCAAAGGGACCTACATACTTGAAGAGGGAGATTGTTTTAACATTTCTGGTGTGTTCTTGAAGTCTGGTACTCTACTAGTGGAGAGAACTCAAAAATACCTAGATCTTGGTGTAACACATGAAAACAAGAAAGATCAAAGCACACAATGTAATAAACTTAAATGTAAACTACACTAACAACAAAGAGCAATGGAAAGCTAAAAACATAAATAACAAAACAATCTCACCGAATATCTACTTAAATAGTAATTTAATCTTTAGTTGAAAGTGCTTGAAAATTAGAAGAATAATGATTGCATGTAAAGGATAAAGATTGAATAGAGGAAACCATCTGTTCAAATGCATGAACGAATTATTAATTAATTAATTAAAGTTATTTAATTAATATAAGTTTTCATACAAAAAAATTAAAACTAGATAACTGACTGGTTAAAATAGAGAGTCCATTTGTAAGAGACAATCAGACATTAAATCAAGAGATAATTGACTGATTTAATTAAATCTTGACTTAAGTGGTAAATGAATAATTACATAACTAAGAAATTATCCAATCACAGAGGAATATGCCAAGAATTATTCTTCTTATGAATTTGGGGTTTAAAATAAATAAATTAAAATTTATTTAATTGACTGGAGAAAAGGTTAAAGAATAATTAAATAATTAAAGTGATTATTTAATTATAGTTAAAAGTGTGATAAGAGATAATTAAATAATTTAAAATGACTATTTAATTATAGTTGTGAATGCGATGAGAATAAATTAAATAAGAATTTATTTAATTTCATAAAGAGGATAAACTTAATTAGCGACATAATTAAATAAATAATATTTATTTAATTAATCAAGATTGAATAAAGGTAAACTTAATTAAATAATTAAAGTTATTTAATTAATAGAGGAAATGACTTTAGAAAATAATTAAATAATTAACATTCTTTAATTATGACAATGAAGGTATGAATTATGAAGAAATTAAAGTCGTAGGCCTAGACCAATTTTTAGTGTCTACATTTTACCCCTCTTTGACATAATGTCATTTAGGCATTTGTGTCGAAGAATAAAAAAATAACATGTCCCACCATGCCCAGTGAAATTAAGATGAGGAAGTAGTGGTATGCCCCCTTGGGAGAACAGGTAGGTTCGAAGAACAAGAGTGTGCTCTCAAAATGGATGAGAGAACTAGAAGATGAAGGACAAAAAGGATAGAGGAACATAGATAAGGGTGGTGAAGATGCAGAAAAGAAGAAATGTTAGAGCGGAAAAAATGAATAATAACATAGAAGACCTAGATGTTAGTACTAGAAATCTTCAATATTTTGCTGAAACATAATAGGCTTTGCATTAAATCATCATTGGGTGTTAATTGATACAAATGGAAAACAAACACCATGATATGAGATAGACCAAGGTGTGCAAGGTCATCCACCTGCTAAAAATAGAATAAGTCGTACAAGGAATGTCCTCACTCATACTAAGGGCAATGTTGCCCCAGATTCTTTGTCAAGAAAAAACCATAGACAACAAACAAATAAAAGATGAGTCATGAGACATCATTGCTCCTCTAAATCCTTCATGGACATCCTCGGTGGTGCTTTAGTAACATGAATCAAAGATAAATCCAAAGACACTGAAAAACAATAGTCAAAGAAAAAGAGTCCTGATACATCGTTGCTTCTCTAAATCCTTCATGGGACATCCTTGAGAAAGCTAGTAATCAGACTCAAATATAAAGCCAAATGAAAAGATAAGACAAAACAAGCCATAATGTCAACATCCAATAAAAATATTTTCCAAAATTTGATCTATTTTTTGTTTAATTGTCTAGGAGATTGATAAGATGATTGATTGATAAATCCTACTTCGTGAATGGACATTATACCATATAAGAAATTGAGTCTAGTTTCGATCACATGGCTATCTATATAAGGCATGACTAAGCCTGGTTTCAAAAAGACACGTACCATATAAGATGTTGAGTTCGATTTCGATAATGTCACACCTGTATAAGGCAATGATGATTGTTTGACTAAATGATCATGTCTATTAGGACACATCCTGTATAAGACATAGGTTCATTGTTTTGATTATGTCTATTTTCAGGAAGGACACATCCTGTATAAGACATGATTTGATTGTTTTGGTTATTTGCTTTTGGAAATTTGTTCTCGACAAACGAATGACATCATTGACTTGTTCTATCTCGTTGATTCGCGGACTCTGATGTGATGTGTTGACAATTTATTGTAGTTTGATGGCAACCTTAAAGGAATAACCTAGTGTGGCATCGAGTAGGTCTCATTGAGTGATGGCCTTTACATACATTATACAAAGAGACCTCATAGTTCGACATGACCAATGACCTTATCTTATAGAAAAATGGATTGAGTCATGATTTTATACAAACAAACCTAAAAAGATTGACCTAATGTCTTAGGGGCACATCAGTAGATGGCCTTTCCTACGTACAGTCATAGAGGCAATGTAGTTCAACAAATAACAAAGACTAACATGTGCGACTAACTCTAACTCTATTTTTTTGGATCTTTGACATGTTTTGATTTTTTGGTCTTTTTGAAGTTTTCTAATATTTTTGATCTTTCTTTTCTCGTGACATTTTGTGATGTCTTTATATTTTTTGATTGTTTTACATCTTCATAATAGACAATGTAAGAACCAAATGATGTAAGTCAAGTTCCTACCCCTAGTTGGGTATAAGACCAATTTATTATGAATAGGATGGGATGGGGATACGAAGTGTTCTAGATGTCAACTATTCCAAGTTATGGAGAGAAGAACCATTTATTATGGGTGATATGTACAGGTGTATGGATAAGAGAGATCAGTGATATGTACAAGGAAGTTGATTGGAATGATGGTAGAAAAGGACCAAATTCTACTACACATGTTGCATATTTTCTAGGTTTTCAACATGGTACTTAACCAAAGCACCAATCAAGTAGTTTTCACCACCGGATCTACTTGTTTCTCTTTACTATTTTCTTGATTTTTTGATTTTTTTGATGTTACCATGATGCCTGTTTGCCAAGTTTTCACCTATGTAATGATTTTTTTTTTTTTTTTGGTTTTTTGTATTTTTGATGATTAAGACAAGGATCTTAGAAGCTATGCGTAGAACTTCTTCAGATGAAGGCTATTGATTGACAGTGTTGATAATGGTTCCCCTTCGATAGTTGAAAGTTCATATGCTCCTGATCCAAAGGTTTCTATGGCAATGTAAGGCCCTTGTGTGTATAAAATATGTGAGTGCATAAGCAAGTAATACATCACACCAATGAAACATTATATTAGAGAATTCAAACAATAATCAAATCAAATTGAAACAAACAAACTCGCATCGGCGTCTCATTGTCCTATATCTCTAAGGATTTTTCAAGTCATAATGGCTCTCAGATTGTGTATGCACATGACTTTCCAAATGACAACCTGAAGAACGAGATGTTGGAAATGCAAGAAATCTTCCTACATGATTGATTGATTGCTAAATGACATGCTAAGATTAAGATGTTGCTATGATATTGATAATGGAAATGATGTGATTAAACTATTGAAATTAAGATGCAACTAATGGTAAAGCCACGATTAATCTAAATGATGCTAAATGCAAATACTAGAATGACAATGCTAAAATGCTAAGATAACAATGCTCTAAAATTTTGCAGAGTTTAATTATGCTAAGCTTTCTATATGAAATGTTGTAAATGAGACTCTATTTATAGATTTCTCCAAGGCACAAGCTTATGTGGCAGGATTCAACGGTTTGGATTTGACTTGGAGAGATGGACGGTTGAGAGTGAAGAGGTTGAAGAGAATCAAGGAGTGTGTTCCCTTTAGAAGAACAAATTGCCAAGTGTGAAGGAGAATCAAATGGAGGTGAAGGCCAAGTGTCTCAAAATTGGTTATAATTTGTTGAAGATAACGCCACTAAATATTAAGAATATTTAATTTCAAGGAGACACATGATGAGGAGGAAGATGAGCAGCTAGTAGAAATGCGGGGACTAAATTCAAATTTATAACTAAACTAAAAGGAGTTAATTAACAAAACAAATTAATTAAAGTTTATTTAATCAAAACATGAAGAAAGTGATTTAAGATAAGAAGAATTTAAGAAATGTGAACTATATAAATAAATTTGTCAATTTATTTATAAGTAGAAGAATTAAAGATCATTAATTAAATAACATGTATTTAATTAAATTCTCTGCACTAATTTTAAGCATATATATAGCCCTAACCAAATTTTAGTTCAAACTTTCTTAGTTTTTCTCTTTCTGCTTGATTCTTTGGATTCTCCATTAAAACTAGGTCACCAATGTCAAAATTTCTATTCAAGACTTTCCTATTGTAGTTGTGACGAAGACGATTTTGATATGCATGGAGATGATCTAGTGCCTTTTGTTTTCATTCATCCAAGAACTCTAGCTCATGTAGTCTTGACACACGGTACTCTTCATCATCAATATGCCCCTTCAAAGATACCCTTAGGGAAGGAATCTCAACCTCAATAGGCGCGATTGACTCATAAACTAATACCAGAATATGGAGGGCAATCGCTATATGGATGCTTGTATAGATAATCCCATAAGGCAAGATTAAGCCATAAAGCAATCACTTACCAACATCATTGATATCCTTAAAGGATTTTGATGATTGTTTTTTTAGGTGCCTCAACTTGGTCGTTACCTTGTGGGTAATATGGAGTGGAAAAGTGGTGTTGGATATGGAATTCTTCACAGAGATGATAAACTTCTTGGTTCTTAAATGGGCATCCATTATCTGTGATTATGGATTGAGGAATGCCATACTAACAAATGATATAGTTAAGGATAAACTTAGAAATCTATGTGTCGGTAATGTAGGTCATAGAAATGGATTTGATCCACTTAGTAAAATATTTTGTCATAGTGATGATCAATTTATGACCATTGGATGAGGTAAGATGTATCTTACCTATGAGATCAAGACCCCATTGGGAAAAGGGCCATGGTGAAGTTATTGGACAAAGCTCCTGTGTTGGTGTGTGTATCAAGTCTTCATGAATCTGGCATTGTCTACATTTCTTGACAAAGACATATGATTCATTTTCCATTGTAGGCCAATAATAGCCCAATCTCATAATCTTCTTAGTTATTGTAGGACCGCTAGAGTGGGATCCACATATACCCTCATGTACCCACACAAGGTTTCTTGTGCTTCTTCAAGATCAAGACATCTCAATAGGTATTGTCTGTGCACATCTATAAAGCGTGCATCTCCGATGATGGGTGTATAATTTCTAGTCAATTTCTATGAATAAAATGTCCTACGTTGGTTGTTTAAGAGGTCAAGGGGTAGGATTTTGGTATGGAGGTAGTCATATATGTCTTTGTACCACAAGGAATTGGGACCAACAATCTCACACACCATCTCCAAATCTGGGATATCAAAAGTAGGGACCAATAGTTGTTCTACCAAAAACTCAAATTTAGGCACATTGCTAGGTATTTCCAAGAGTGAAGCAATAGGCCATGGTGTCTACTTCGTTCTAATGTGAGGTATTTGGGAAACCAACTTGTCAAAGTATTGTTTGAAACTATCTACCATCCACTTGTATGGGGCAAGCTTTTCATCTTTGGTTTCATAGTCATCATTAACTTGTCAGACTACCAGTTGAGAATCACCATAAACTTGTAGGTGCTTAATCTTCCATTTGATTTCCATGCACAATCTTGTCACAAGAGCCTCTATTCTACTATGTTTTGGTACATGGAAAGGAAATTATGAATGACTTAGGAATAGTGTCACCCTATGGTGTGATAAACAATATACCAACCCCTGAGCCATGATTTGTGTGGGACCCATCAAAGTATAACTTCCATGTCGTTCCCATGTCAAGAGTGAAGATGAACTCATCAAGAAAATTACAACTAGAGGATGATTTACCTTAATCGGTGCATCTTCCAACTAGTTAGAAATAACTTGTCCTTTTATAGATTTTCTTTCTACATACTAGATATCATATTCACTGAGTACCATTACCCATTTGGCTAGTCATCCTGTTAATGCTACTTTTCTAAGGAGACATTTCAAAGGATCTATCTTTGTGACCAACATTATTTGGTGGTTTAACATGTAGTGCCTAAGTTTTTGAGTAGCAAATACTACTGCAAGACAAGCACGTTCAATGGTACTTTAATTTAGCTCATAACCTATCAAAGTGTAGTTGATATAGTATACTGCCCTTTCATGACCCTCATTATCATTCTATGCAAGCGGATCCTAGTACTCGATGTTATACAAGTCTATGGTAAATCCAGCCTTATGGTCACCACTAGGTATTCCTTCTCACAATCCCACGAACTTAGCTATTGCTTCGTTGTTCTCAAAGATATCTAAGACAAGGGTGTCTTATTGATCCCAATCAATAAGCTAGGGATAGACTAAAGGCATGTCAACATCAAAAGTATCAAAGTTCAAAGGGGTCAAGGTAAAGGCTGAGTTGTTCACATAGTCACAAAATTTTCTTATCAAATCCTCTTTATTCTTTTTCTTGGGCATAGGTAGATTTTGAGGTGGGCCTATTGTCAAGGTTTGGTTATCAGAAGTGGATTTGTTAGGTTCCCAAGAGGCAAGATCGAGGGATTCCCAACAGTAGTGTTTAAACAATTCCTCTGTTGTCAAAGTCATTTTTGGATACGAATTTAGTGGATTTTGCAAGGATTTAAGCATTTGGTCAAGTTCTCCAAATAATTTATCGAGATCCATGAAAAAGGTGGAGGATAGGGAATCCCACTCATATTCATTAGAGTCGAGGGAATCATAGTAGGGTTGGTCAGATGGTTCATTGGATGTCTCGATAACTTCAAAATCACTTACTTCCTCTAGTAAAGGCAATGTGGTACTAGAAACACCAATTTGGAGTGGTTGAAACCCAAGCCCTAGGCCTTTTTTCCATTTAGAAACAATGATAGGTTCAATCCTCCCATTCTGATGTAATCCTAACCCAATATGTCCATCATATCCTTTGCTTTGCATTATCGTGAAACATTTTCCATATTTATTTGTGGGTATCTGAGGAGGTGGAGGAGGTTCTTCATTGTTTTCTTTGTATAACCAAGAGGTCACATCTTCTTCGTTTATAGCTTCTTTACTTAGCTCTCCCCATTTTGTGAAAGTTGTTGTGCGAGGGATGTGTATGGTGACCATTGATTATCTCCTATTTGTTGTTGGTAAACTGTATGATTTAGGAGGAACCAAACAACTAACATAATAAGATGCTTTCATATGATATTCTCCACAACCCTTATCTTGGATCTTGACCTTAGGAGTGGAAGTTAGTGATTGTGAAGTGGATGTTTTGGAGAGAGTGGATGGATCGACATAGTGGGATGAATTGGATGATGAAGCTTCTTGGTTTATAGGCACCTGGAATTGGGGTATCCCTCATAGGTTAGTGCAATATTGGAAAGGATCTGGGTCACCATCTATTGTAATCTCAATGCCATTTTAGGGGAATTTAATACATTGATGGTAAGTAGAATGGACTACCTTCATAGTGTGAATCCATGGGCTACCTAGCAAAAGGTTATATGGGAGGATGAGATCCAAGACTTGGAAGTTTGTATTCATAACCGCAAGACCAATTCTAATGGGGAGTGTTACAATTGCCTTTGATTTTCATTCTTCATCATCATATTCCTTAATGAAAATGCTCTTAGTGGTATCCACACATGCCTCTAAGAAGCCTAATACCTTAACCAGTTTCAAGGTACAAATAGTCAACCATGCTCAGAAATCTACCAAGACCCGACTAACTTTTGTTTTATGAACAAGGACTTCAAGGTGCAAAGGGTCATTATGATTTGTCTTCTCAGTTGCATAATCTTGTTCAGAGAAGGTAGCATGATGATTGTTGGTTAGGTAGCCTACAATCTCTTGGAAAAAATTGACATCAAGGTTGTCGGGGATGGTCATGCTTTGCAAAGCTTTTTCCAGAATAGATCAGTGATCGGGGGAGATACACAACAATTCCAAGATAGAGATTTACGCTAGGGTCTTCCCCAACTAGTCAAGTAGGTTATATTGAGGCTTGGAAGACTATGGTTGTTGATGTGATGGAGGGCCTTGAATGGTTATTTTGGTTCGAAAAGTGTTGAAAATAGACTCGAGAGTTTTCTTTATGGTAATCATGCTAACATGCTCATCGGAGGCTCAAATGTGATTTATGATTGGGCCACTATAATCATGCTTGACATTGAATAGTTTGCCAAAGTATTGGTATTATTTCCTAAAATGGGGGATTTTCCTTTCCCATGGTCATGTAATGGATCAAAAAAGACCTTATCATTAGTGTTTGAATATGTCTATTTCTGTCCACTAACTTCAATATTTTTCTTCTCGACAAGATCCTGTATGATGTTCTTCAATTGTCGACAATTTTGTAGGTTGTCCCTTAGTTCAATGGAAATCACCAAAGGAATTTTCATCCCACCAAGAGGGTTTAAATTTTATTGGATCATATTTTCTTGGCTCTTGAAGTTGTATGAGGTTGTGTTGCAACAGTTGTTTGAAGACCGATTCAATTGGTTCCCCTAGGGGAGTGAACTCACAATTTGGAAACCTCCTTTGTTGTTGTGGTCGTTGGGTGTTTTGGGCAATGTTGGGAGTTTGATTGGTAGTTTTGAGTGTGTTGGTAGAGGGGTTATGTCCTCTAAGTGTGATGACTGGCCCTACTTGTAATGTTTTAGCATCAACAATCCCATCATTGGTAACATTTTTATTACGAGACCAGAACTTGTTTTTGTCATTAGGGGTGTTCTACACATTTGGATTTCTATTTGGTGTCTAAAGTTCACCTTTGTCAATGAGACCATTTTCTAGTATGATGCCCTTTCCCCCTAGTTCCACAAAATAAGTGCAATAGTGTACTCTTAAGTCACTTTTCAATTTAGAATTCAGGTTTTCAAGGAATATGGTGACCTATTTTCTAGGTATTTCAACAGGACATCGACTGGATATACTTCTCCTTCTTTGGAAGAAGGTGATAAAGTTTTCTCCTTCATCTTGTGTAGTATGACATAAGGTTGCTATGGTAATTTCGTTGTTGATGTTAAAGGAGAAATGTTTGATAATTTTTTTGGTCAATTCATCCCATGATTTTATGCCATATTGAAGCCCTAAAAACCATTCAAGTGTAATTCCAATAAGACTTCTCACAAACAGTCTCATAAGATAGGTGGGGTCGTATGTGACATCTCTGCACATCATGGAAAATTCCCTTATGTGTTCGATTGGATTACGCTTTCCATTATACTTGGGAAAATTTGGTATAACATACCCATGTGGGAAAGGTGTCATGTATAATGATTTGTCGAAGGGAAATGGGCATAAGTCCTTTGCTAAAAAAGTTGTCTTGTTAGAAATCACCATATTATCCATCTATGTTTGAAGGGCTTGCATTTGTGTTTGTAGGATGTCAACTTGAATTAATGATGTATTAGTTGGATTGTTTGGGTCTATGTACATGTTTTGGAATCCAACGTTTTGTGAGTGATTTTGGTTAATTGTTTGTATGTAAGGTGGATTTTGATTTGGAATGTTAGTGAATGGGTTTTGATTTGGAATTTGTGTGAATGGATTTTGACTTGATGTTGGTTGATTAAGAATGGGGATGTTTTGTGAAGGGATGGGTCAACTTCCATATTGAAAGAGGGTATGTTCCCATTTGTGAGACCCCAATCTATGGTATAGTACTAGCAACCTTGACACTTGGTATAGTTGTTGTCTATGGTATGGTATTGGTGACGTTAATGCTTGGTATAACAGCTGTCTGTGGTATGGTACTAGTGACATTGAAACTTGGTATAGGAGATATTGTTTTAGGTCTTTTGTTCCCAACAAGAGGACCGAAGGGATTGAAATATGATTCCCCTATGGTGAAATTTAGACCCTGTGTCATGCTAGATGTACCAAATGGTGACATATGTACTATTGGGGCACTTTGTGTAGGTACACCAAATGCTATGGCTGTAGTTACTTGAGGTATAGTGGTACCAGTAGTTGTCATGTTTGTCCCTTGGGTAGATGCATTTTGTAAGGTATGGATGTCAAATCTAGGAGGTAACGTGGCATTGTCTGCTAGAAATTTGGCTAAGTATCATTGAGGATTATTTGCTAGGTACTCATCTATGAAAGAGGAAAACTCAGGGTCTTGTGCAACAACATCTAATTCTTCAACTACTATGTGTTCTTGTGGGTCTCTAGTGATGAATTTTTCTAAAAAAAATTTGTAAGGTCTCAATGTGGATATCCCTTGAAAGGGGTTTGAGAATGGATTAATAAAGTCATTTGGATCAGCTATCTTTTCTCTCTCTTTCCTTTTAGACCTTTTTTCAAGCATGTAAGATAAACTCAAAGTGCAAGTGATGAAAAACTAAGTCTATGGATGGTAGGATTCTAATCTATGTTTTTGGGATTTTTTGGATATAAGGAATGAATGCAACTATTTTTTTAGTATTTTTGGAAAATAAAGAATGTCTAAAATGATGTTATCCTAGGATGACTATGTCTAAGTATGTCAAAGTCTACGAAATCAATTTTGGGAGATTCTACAAAGAGGTTACTTACCACCTAAATTTTAACCAAGGCTTCAATTTAGTTCTATCAAAGGACCTATGTAGGACTAGGATCAAAAGACATGGCGAGCTCCCAAACTAAACTGATGAACTAGAAGGATTCACATAGAGGACAAAAGATATGTTGATATGACTAGGTTCATTGACAGTTTTTGTTGAAGCAAGGGTTTATCCAAAGCATGGAAAGTTGACCTATCCTAAAGTCTGTAAAAATGATTTTCCTAAAAGCTTGATCGATCTGAAGGTAATAAAGACCCTTAAGATGAAACTAAAATTTTCAACTAGGATGCAATCATGCAAAGTATGAGCAAAATTTTTGGTTTCTATCCAAGGATCACTGTAAAAGGAGAAATAAGAGACTGGTATGACTATTTGGTTTTAGAATATGATAGTGAATTTTAATTTTCTAGTAATCAAAAAATTGTCATTCAGAATGATAGATGTGTCGTAGAAATTAGTAGATGTGGTTCTCTAGGTCATATGCAGTTTCTAGCATACTATGTCTCAAGTCTATATCAGGAAAATGTGACTCAGCATATCAGATGCATCACAAGATTTTTCAGATGTAGGTTTTCAATATCAGAGGTGTTTGACATATGCGACTCAGTAAGTAGATGTGGTGTTATGTTAAGCAAATGTGACTCAATACTACATATGTGGTTTACTGGTAAATAGATGTGACTCATCTTGACAAATGCGGTTTATTTGTAAACAAATGCGACTTGGTTTTGACAATTGTGACTTTCTAGTTAATAGTTGTGGTTTTCTAGTAAATTACAAGTTTGATAGTTTGTTTGTGATCAAAATTTGGCAAATAAAGACAATCAGAAAATATTGTGTTTCAAGTTTGACGAACATGAACATGTATAATTCCAGAAGACAAGTACAATCCTAAGGCTAGCAATGATAGTATTTGTTGAATTCTCACTTGGGTTTCCCCAACTGCGCTTATTCAAAGTGGATGATTAGAAGCTTGACCACATTGGCTCTCCTCCATGACACTCACTTCTATGGTTCAGCCAAGCTTCAGTTCCCACGAACCTCCCATGGAATTTTTTTTAGCTCTACTAAGAACCGCATGAATGTGAGACGACTTCAGAGGTCTGACCTCTTGCACTAGCAAATAGAAGGTTTTTGGTTAACTAAAAAAAATTGGCTCTAGTAAGGGCACCCATTCAGGTGGCTATGTGTGAGGAAAGATAAACTTGTCTACATAACAAATTTGCACCTATAATCCTAAGTTTTCCATTAGGATTCACATTTGTATACTAGTCAAGAGTAGCTTGGCTAAAAAGCTTCATTGCTAGTTTGAGTTGCCTTGGGGTGAGTACTTTTTCCCACCAAGGAAGGACCAATTTCTAGAGTCAATAACTATTTATCGTGCACCCAAGATCACACAAGTGTGTAGGGGAGATGATAATTTAATTATTGAATCAAGTTTTAAACTAACAAATTGTGCAAATGCACCAAACAAAAAAGATAGTGATTAATTTTAAGCCCAAATGACAACTTTCTAATCTAATCTGACAGTTTGTTTTGAAATTAGTCTTCAACAAGAATTCTATAAAAAAAATCATTAGTAGTTGGATATTGTTCTTCATCAACCATCCCGAAGCTACAAACCCCAAATTAGTCATAATAAAAGCTGCAATGAAAATTTTATATTCAGAATTTAGACACCAGAAATTATACCAGATAGATGCATCGCACAAGGCCATAGATGCATCAAGGAATGCTACAGATGTGTCGTGGGTTGTCAAATGTGTCACTTTATTTGTCATATGCAGCTCGTGGGGTCAATTGTGTCATTTTGTGCGTCAAATTCGTTGAACTGTATGATACTTGCAAAAAGGAATAAAATTTCTATGGATTTTTGCAAAGAGCGTGTCTTCATGTCAGGTTCACCAATGTAACACATGAAAACAATAAAGTTCAAATAACACAATGCAATAAACTCAAATGTAAACTATGCTAGCAATAAAGAACAATGGGAAGCTAAAAACATAAATAACAGAACAATCTCACCGAATGTCTACATAATTCCATGCATAACCTTGATTGTCCTTCTCCATTTTTCCATTGTATGATAATTTCCCTTAGATTTATAAGTGTGCAAGTATAGCCTATGATAGTATGATTTAGCGAAACATCAAAGATTCAGATAATTGATTGCTTCCAAAAGTCAGAAGATTTCAGGAGTAATAATGATGAAGGTCAAACCAATTTATAGAAAATAGAATTTTTGAATGACAAGCTCATATTGAAAGATAGATGGATGATTAAGATTGAAATATTTAA
>VDFB02121068.1:0-46366 GCA_007258455.2 Sequoia sempervirens
TAACTACATAACAAGAGGCAGGAGAATTTAGAGTATCTGGGAAATAATACCAAATCATCTTCTTCCTTATTAACCTTACAAAATGAAAACCCTTATGACAATTCAAAACATTATAGTTAATACTAAAGCCTTTATCCTTCAATGAATGATTTCAATTGTGCTCACTATCCCTATTTATGGGCCACCAGTACCACTACCAGCCAGATCCATATTTACTTGTGAGTTGTGTGAGGTTAGGTATAATGATAATCGTGCAAGCCAAAAAACTAACTTAATCAATTTGTGTAACCTAAGCCTTACATTTAAAATTAAAATTTTCAATTTGATTGATGTCTGGATATATGCAAACTATACATCAAGTTGACAAGTTGACAAAATCACCACTCAAATGATATGAAAGCACTATAAATCATGTTTCAATTGATCACTAGAATAAGGATATCATCATCTATAGTAGGTCGTGTAGTTTTCAATATCAAACTATCCAATCAATCACTTGAAATGTACATATGGTAGTAATCAATGGTACCACAACAACACTTTCTTCAAAAATAAAAATAAAGATTGAGAATTAAATGAAAGATAGAGTACTTCGAGGCATTGAAAAGATTATTTCGCTCACTTATGATCAAAACTATATGTTGATAATACATTAATTGTTATCAATATCCACTAATAAGTCACAATAAATTTTGCTCACTTATGATCAAAATTATATGTTGATAATTATTATTAGTTTTAAAAGCCATATTTTTATATCAAACAAAGTAAAAAGGATTTACAAGAACAGAGCCATGAAAAGAATTTCAATTTGAGAAGCTAAAGACTAAAGTACAACTTTACATACTACATCGCTAGCCTGACCACAAAGACACTAATCATGACAAAAAACCAATCACAAAATACATATTACAAGAACTATTATGTTGTACAATAAAATATATAGAAGTTAGAACATGTAATAGCCCTCCATTTTGTGTTCTGGCTAGATAGTGTGTCCTTGTTTGCTTTGATGTTCTTTTTGGTCATTGAAATGTTGCATCATGTGTGTACGATTTGATCGATAATTATAGCGCAATAGTTTATTGGTGTGATGTGATGTATCTTATTTGATGCTTTATTTGACATGTTTTAAATTGGTGTAAGGATGATTAGATTATTGTAACATATTATTGTGTGAGATATTCATTTATGATGGAATTGTCAGTCTATGATGAGTGTATTGGTGAAGGCGACAGGATTGTATCACTCACTTGCAAGCGCCCTACGATTTCGAGATTTACCCCTTCACGGTGTATTTTATTATATCATATATATATACATGTTCGATATGCTCTTTGTTCACAGGTTGACAGATACAGGACATTGAATCCATCTGATTTCATAGGTTGAGCATGTCCATTGACCAACGGTAATCGATTGGGAGATAGTAGCTAGGTTTTATGTGCCAAGCCGTCACCCTAGTCATAGTGTGTCGTCGGGTTGTCGTCGGGCTTAGTTGTTTTAATTTGGTCCATTTCACCTTGAGTATTTATTTAATTTCATATTATAGAGGTTATTAAATGGCTCGTGTAGTTAAATTGATGATTAAATGTATTTAGTTGCAATGTTGAAACGCTATTTATTTTATTGATTGATTTGATTTAATTAATAAAATTAGATTGAGTTTATTGATTAGTTAGATTAATGGTGATATATTAAATGAGATAGTTGTTTTGACATTATTGTATATTAAGATTTAATTAAAATAAAGGTAGAAATCATGTTTCGATAGTTAGAGTTAAATTAAAATAAATAAATAAATAAATGAAAATGTGTTTTTAATTTCACGTTTTGAAATTATAGATAAAACTAAATTCTTTGCAAAATTGAAATTCTTTTGTTTAAAAAGAAATTTTGAAAATGCATGAGATTTGAAATAGAAAGTAAAATTGTTTTAATTTTAAAAAAAAGGAAATATCTCCAAATTGTTCAATAAATTTAGTTGGTGGGGATATTTCATGGGTTTGACCAAAAAATTTGGGGAAAACTCTTTGTAAGGAAATGCAATTTCATTTTGGTATTTCAATTTTGGAGTTTTGGTGGAGAGTTTGGCTGTGGCTGGATTTGGATTTTGAAGGAGAGATTTGGAATCACCATTGTTAAGTCTTCAAGCTCTGGGAGAAAACACCTGGTTCTTCTTTATTTTTCTTTTTCTTGTTTCATTTTGAAATAGGTTTTAAATCTAGAAATGCCATTTAGATCCAATGAAAACCCATGTGAAATGGTTTCAAAACTTGCAAACTTCTGTTGGATTTGGGAAAGAAACTCAAAACAAGAATCACACAATGAAAATATAGAAAGAAAACCAAAAGAAATTTGTTGGCAAACTAAAATTTTAGCTTTGTTATTGTGTTGTCAAATTTATTGTTTTATTGCAAATTTTTTGTAGAAGGGTTGCACAATTTTTCTATTAAATGTGAATTTGGATATATATATTCATAAATATGTCTATATATATATATATATATTCTTTGTATAAACATATATACAAACATATTTTACAAATATGTTTTGTATTTGTTATTCTAGAAAAATTATTTTTCTTAAAACAAAAATAAATGGGTTACAAAGAAAATTTATGAGGGGAGGTAATGTTTTATTTTATTTTTTTTATTTGAAAATATATATAACGTGATTTTCTCATTTGGGGTTTGTGGGATGGGCACAACCCTGGCCGCCACAACCCATGCCCCAGTGGAGGGGTGTCGTTGTGGCAGCGCCAGCCTCCATAAGGGAGGCTAGGTGCAGCCTTGGCTGCGTCCTCCTCCCTTATTGGGGCCTGTGGGCCAAGTAAAAGTCATTTCTTTTTTAAATTTATTTAATTTAGTTTTATTTTATATTATATTTTATATAATATATATATATATATATATATATATATATATATATATATATACTATATATATATTATTTATATACTATATCTTTACTACATATATATACATATTATATATATACATATAATACATTGTAAATTAAATAAATGTTTTGTTATTAATTATTTTAGTTAAATGGGGTTGATTTAAATGAGTTGAAATTTAAATTGTTTTTTTTATAAAAATATATTTAGATAATATTTATATATATTTAAATAGATATACATATAATTGTATATACATAGAGTATATAAATGTATATATGTTTAATATATATTTATATTTAAATATATTCATTTTATAAGGGTTGATTATTTAATAATGCAAATATTGATTTCATAAGAGAGTGGTGTTTTTTTTTTTGAAAATGGATATTGATCCTTTGTTTAATTAAGGAATTTGAAAATTGTGCATAGGGTTAAATAGATGATATTTAAATGTGAGAAATGAATTTTAAATTTGTATAAATAAGGTGTTCTTGTTTTAATGAATATTTAATTAGTAGGAGATGTATATGTCCAAATATGGATTTTATAATTATTTTACTGTAACACAATCGATTATAATCATTATGTATAGTGAAGAGATAAACTCTATGTAATCACGTTATGCGACATCTTTTAATACCTGAATGTTGTCATCAATCTAGAATTGATTTATGTATCGACCTTGCTTAGAGCAATTTTAGGACTATTGTGTTATGTTCAGGTAGCTATTTTTTATAATGAAATGATTTTAATTGGGAAATGGGTTTTTAGTATATTGAAACATTAATGGGAAACCGAAGTAAACCTTTAGATTTAAATTCATTATCGCAGTTCAAATGTGCCAGTAGTTATTTAATAAGGGAATGTTTTTAAAGGAAATAGTTATTTTAAAATGATATGTTGTAAATCGAAGAAGTAAATGTTTATCTTACTATTATTCACAAGTAATTAGGGAACTTAATATTTGGTTTAAATTTCATCTTTGTCTGACGTTATTAAATTAGTGTTATTAATGCAATAAATTACTGAATGTTAATGAAGGAAGTGGGTTTAGGAAACCTGAATATAGATTTAATTCCTGTTTGATTTCTCTTCTTGAATGTGCACTTCTTCGGTATTCGCTTTGGGGATCTGTTTGGAAGGGTTGTTAAGTCTTCCAGAAGGGGTTTAACTTTTGGGGTTGCGATTTTATGTTAGTCAATTGTTGTATTGCCTTGGCTAGGGCATATAGTTGTATCTTGTTGTACTACCCAGTTTTCACGAACAGAAATGGTTTATGCCTCCTTTGGTTCAAGAGCGGATAATGTGTTTCTTGCCTTATGTGGAAGGAGTAGGTTGTATGTTTTGTTGCCTCCAGTGTTTGGAGAGGGTTTTGACCTTTGTTGCCTCTAGTATTTGGAGAGAGTTTTGACTTTTGTTGTCTCCAGTGTTTGGAGTGAGTTTTATTTATGTGTTCCTCCTAGAGTTGGAGTGGTTTTATTGTATTGGTATACACTTTGGATTCTCTTGGTGATTGGTTTTGTTTGGTATGTTGTCAAGTAGAAGAGTGGCTTCTGTTAGGGGCCAGAGCCCAAAGAGGTAAAATGGGAAACCTTCAGATGTGGTTTAATCAAGTGATAACTAAATCAATGTACTTAGAAGTTAGGTGGTATTTCACATTAATTAAGATAATTGAGCCTTGCTCATGGATGCAAGGGCTTGTATAGACTTGGAATGATATGAGAAGGCCTTGAATGGCAAGGTCATCTATCTTGTCCTTACGAAAGGTATTTGATTCCGCATGAGTGAGTATGGGTGTCAGGATTCGGTAGAGGCCACTAGGATAACCCATAGTGGGGATCGAAGCCTAGGAAGATTCCCAGAGGAGATCCCATGATGAGTTGTGTGATGACACTCTTTCTACAACAATAGTTGGTATTTGGTTTTATGTATATGGTCTTCTTATCTTACTCGATCTATTTTACTTTTGGAAGCAATGTGACTTATGTCAGTGATGTTAGAGTTGTACTTGTGTTATTATTATGGTTGTATGGTTCATGTGATTGGTTGTGTTAGTGTTAGTTATCCTGTGTCTAGTGGTGGATGGTCTTGCCTAGGAATTCCTTGTTACTATCTCCTAGCATGGGGGGTGAGCCTTTGGGTATCACATGGTTGGGTGGAATGTGTGCACCTTAATCTGTTGGGTCATTCTCTTGTTCGTGTGAATGAGATTTCCAATTGGAGAGCTCATGGGATCCAGTGCTTCATGCTTTATTCTTTTAGTCTTAATGTAATTTAATACCCCTCTTTGTATCGAGGTGGAAGTTGTAAATTGTAACCTTTTATTTTGGAATTACCTCATTCAGGGAATGAGTATTGTAATCTTATTGTAAAGTACATTATTGGGATAAAGTGGTATCTCTTATGCCTTTGATGTAATTTTTATCATGTATGGAATGTATGAGTGTTTAATTTGTTAAGTAATTAAATTTTATGATTTAATTCATGTTTCTTGATTGGGTTCTAAGTAATCTTAGTCTTGTAACCTTAGAGGTTGTTGGAAATGGATAGTGATCTTGCATGTTCTTTTTACTTAAACAAAAAAAATTACAAAAATAGTACGTTTGAGTAGTAAATTGCAACTTCCTCTAGGGTTGTGTGGTGGGGCATTACAGAAAAAAGACAATATATAGATGTTAGAATGAAGACAATGATATCAAATAGTCACACTTAACATTTAATTCACCACTTTATGTGACATTTTTTCTTTTATAGTTAAATAGCTACTATATGGGGCAACACCCTATATTGATAAAAAAGAGTTTGTACATATGCTTGGAGTTTGACCATTCTTCTTGCACGCCTATCTACCCAGTGCCTATTGATTTACTACCATCTATTGTCTACCACTAGAGCCCACTTACAGCTAAAAAAATACTAAAATGGGTCGACTGGCCCACAAAAAAACAACCAGAAACTACAGTGAACCCAACTACCAAATACTTTCATACTTTAAGTATATTTGATTGAACATTACAAAAAAACAAAAATGAAAGAAACCCCAATAGCACCCATGACTCTATTCTTCATTGTCACCAGTCGCATGCATATTCCTTGCTTCAATTACATGTAGGACAACTGGGCACTCTTCACTGCAATCACTATGTCCAGGGTGATTAGCCCACTCCTTCATGTCCCTGTAGTCATTCTCATACCACTCTTCTCCTGCACCCAACTCCCAATCCTCATCATCCATAGCCCACACTTTCCCTTCTAGATATTCTACCTTCACAAATTCCTACACCCAACCCATTGGTCAATTCTTGGTGACTTCCATAGCATGCATCAGGGAAATGATGCTCTTTTCAATCTTCCCCCAATGCTTTTTGAGCTCTATAGGTTTCAGTGTTTGCATCATGTGGTATTGCAGCACCTCCAACCCATTCCCCAAAGACATGTAGTAATTTTGTGAGAGTACGATGAGCAAGTTCCTATCTACATTGTCCAATGCCTCATCAATTTCTCCCAACAACGAGTGAGAAAAGACACTTTTGTAGAGCTTCCTCTCCTTTGGTTTTGAAACCCCCATGTAAAGAAGGATTTCCAAAAACATGGCTGCAATCTTAGTGTTAGCATTGAATTTGTGGTGCATCAACAAGAATTTTGGACTTAGTATCTTCTTAACTACTAGAAGCACTAATGGATGTGAATACATGACTATCCCTTTCATCCATTTATCAATAATTTCTCCATAGAAATTTTTTTTGTTGCTTGGTGGTGTTTAAGAAGATTGAAATCTCCATTGCTCTCAAACTCGTGGGAAGTTATGAAGCAATCAACATTGTGAAACAATACAATAACCTTCCCTTATTTCAATGAAATTTCCTTACATGTCATGATAGACGTATCAGGAATGTACCACCCACGACCATTCGCCACTTGTAATAATGGATGTGACAATAATATTCCAAGTTACCCATACTAATGCTGAGAAAATCCATGTGTCGGCCTCCCCACTTTCTTGTTGGGTTTAACCCATGTGCAACTTTCAACAATGGGTAGGTGGGTAGTAGCCCAAGTTAAATCTATCACTTCACATATGTGTGCTCTTTAACTTAAGACCATTCACCTATTCATAACAATTGGACCAGATGGACAAACTGGATTAAGATATATTGCTTACCTTTAAAACATGTCCTTAAAACGATCCTTTAGTAGCATAGGCTTTAACACTGCTCAACCTTATGTTGAATATTTCCTTAATATTGTGTGCCTTTCTATAGATCCTTTGATGGTTTTGATCAATCCACATGGCACTTCCCCACCTCCTCGTTGAGGGATGGGAGATGTAGGTGGGTCCCCTATAGGCTGGCAAGGAGCGATCAAGGTTGACCCATGTCACCCTATCTCGACTGTTCATTTCTCAAACCAATCATTCACATAGGTCAAGGGTCCAGTCACCATCATGAATCCAAAGGCTTAAATCATAACTTAAGAAACCTTCAACTATCAATAGCCAATCAACAATAAATTATTATTCTGCTTGTCATGACTTTAAGTGATTTAATAAGTAATAAAATCTCAACCATTGATTTTAAGAAATCTAATGGTTATAGTGTTATTTTAGAGGTTTTAATTCACAAGTCTAGTGCTTTAGAAATTTGCTTCCGGAATGCAACTATAGTCCTCCATCAAAAATTTATTGAACGGTCGTAGGTAATATTGATTTGTGCTGACATTTGACTTCTAGATATGTTGACACTTGTCCTCACTCTAGACACTTTATGAAGGAATTTGGATGTGTGGAAATCTTTTCCTAGAATAGAAAATTATGTAGCATTTGATATTTTTTCCACCCACACTATGTTTTATTATTGGCGTACCAGTTTATTTCACCAATGAATTTTTTTATTGATATGAGATTAAGTTTAATTTTCCAATGAAAATATTTTTTTGGTTTGAAAACATTTTTGAATTGCCAACAAAAACATTTTATTTGTTTGAGCACAACTTTAATTTGTCAATAGAAATATCTTGGTGGTTTGAAAATATGTTTAATTCACTAATGGAAATATTAGATTAATTTTAAAATAGGTTTTAATAGCCAATAAAAATAATTTATTGGTTAAAAAAAATTGCAATTCACTAGGATTTTCCATGATTACAAAACAATCATCAATTGGGATTACTACCTCTTTGTGTGAAGTTTGGCTTAGATGAGAGTGATAGATTTTTCGTTCTCATCATTATGACATCACAAGGGCAATGACTATATTTCATTTTTACTTAATTTTTTTATAATAAGTTTGGTTCTCATAGAATTTGATTAAAGTTAACAAATTATGTAAAAAATTATGAGATTTATTTCCAAGCACCTCTATTATGACAATATTAAAAAATATTGGAAAATTATACTAACATCCAAAATCCAAACCATTTTATGAAAACTTAAAATTATTGTTATATAGAAAATACAATGAATTGCATGGTTTTTGATATAGCACTCTAATGATTATTAGATAATTATAGTCATCTATTATTTACACAATATTATAAAATAAAATTTCATTGAAAAGTTCTCCAAGCATATTGTGCAAGGAAAGTGATAAGAAATATTGAATAAAAAAAAAAAAAATATAACCACAAATATTATCAAACATTTGTTTTAAAACACTCATAATTAATAATATAAAATTACATATTCACAAAGAAAGTTAAAGATAGCTGCCTATTCATCAAAAAAAAAAACACTCATAATTAAAAATTAAAATAAATAATTATTTTAAGATGTTACTTAGTAATTTATATTTGTAAAGTATATTTTTTATTTTGAAATCTATGTTGTTTTTAATTACTCAATAACCATAGAAACTTCATAGTCTGCATACATTATAAAATACATCTTCAAATAACTATCTAAAGTGGTGGTACCAAAATTAAATACCAAACAATAAAACTCAATAATTTATTTGACACATATTAATTTCAGTACAAGTTAAATGCTAATTGACAAGTGTTCAATGAATAGTGGTTCACAAGAACTCATCTCACGTGATAATGAATGGTCAAGTGACAACTCATTATATTTAAAAGATACTCAAAGAGGTGAACCATTGACCTTCCAAAAAGACCAACCATCCCAATACTAATCCAAATCAAATACAATTACTTTACAAACGAGATACAAGCTATTTCAAAATATCCCATGCAGTGGTTCACAAGAACTCTTCTCACACAATACCATTTGAATGGTCCACTGACAACTCATTGCATTTAGATGATACTCAAAGAGGTGAAACATTAACCTTCGAGAAAGTCTGTCCATCCCAATACTAATCCAACTCAAATACACTTGCTTTACAACCAAAATACAAACTATTTCAAAATATCCCATACATGTGTAATTGGGATGGCGTCCTTCTCGATAACACTTTGGCCTCTTCACACTGTCGCGAGCCTAGCTGCTTCTTCTCCAGGCGAATGGGTCCTGAGTTCTATAGCTCGTGCTCCTGCAATGATGTGCATTCTATGGCTGCTGGAAAATTGGCTCCCTCTAAAGCTATGCAAAGGCATCGAAAGGCTTTCAGGCGATGTATCCAATATGCCTTATTTAACCCTAGCGGCATGGTTAACTGGTTGAGGAAAACATTTTACACTCAACTCCCCTTCACCTAATCTGCGGACTTATAAGAAGAAAAAATCCTTCAACTATTTTACAACAAAGAATCGGCATATATCCCTAGTTTATAAATATATAACAGTAGCAACATTTATTTCAAAGTCTTGTTGTTTTCTTACTTAACCTAAATCCAACGAAAAATTAAAAAAAAAAGTGGCTTACTTTTGCCATCGTCCATCAGGCATGATTTCTCCGGCAGGCTTTCTTATGACCCCCTAGAGATTGCCTGCTAGGGCACACTGTGTCGCACAATGAGCATGGCCAAATATTACCTCCTTTGATGACACATCTTTGAAAATGTGGTCCTAGTGCTTTTCCTGAAGAAAAATCTCTCCCACATTTTGTACATGTGAAATTTTTGGGGTAGACAGTTGTGGCTGCAAAAGATGCCTCCATTCCCACTTCACTTTCAGTAAGTGAATCAAAAATCGTTTCTAATTCATCAGTACTTCCGTAACTTGGTGTAGCAGAAATTTTTTTTTCCAACAGAACTCCTGATTGGCTTGACTTGCTTTCTTCTGCTCTTGTAAGGATATGGTTTCACTTCATCTTGACCATCTCCCCCATAATTCTCCCGGTCCATATTTTGATCATCCATTTTGCTTCTGGATCTCGCTGGATTACCTCAGAAATTTGTTCCCAGCACGCCACTTCTATATTCTCTTATGATGCAGCTCCACCAATCCAGCGGTTTCGGGTTTAACCTAAACAATAGAAAGAAAAATGGACATACATGGATATATATAAGGGAATACTAGATGAGGCTATAGACCTGCGCCCTTTTTATAATTAATTCGGGGTATCTGTATGACCTAGTCCAGCCATCACTTGGGGCGAGCTGCGAGACTAATCCCATAGTTACCTGTCAGCCATATGGTTAATCAATAGGGAGCATGGGCTGTCATTAATGTTGGGTACCTGCTATACCTTTTTATGTTCCCCAAAATTAAAGATTACATTTAATAAAGCTCTCGTGATTTGATGTTATACTGCTCTTGTAATCATGTCTTTATGTTGTTGAACAACTCTTGTAATTAGATACAATGGTTGGATTTTTGGTTGGCTGTGTTCTATGACCATTTTTGTAATTCTGTTCTTGTAAATTATTTTTCTTTGTTTTCTTTTTAACTTCTTTTTACTTTCTTCCAATCAATTGATACTGGTTTTAGGTTTTTAATTATTATATTCCTTACATATATCTACTTTACCTTAGAGACATAAAATATAGCAGAATGAAAATGACTATTGCGTTGAAATGTTCATAAGTTGCTGACAACATTTAATTAAAATTAAATTAAAAATATTAGAAGTAAATAATAATACATAATTTTTTAATAATAGTATTGAGACATGCAATTTATAATGGAAATGAAGATGAAATATAATTATATGAATAAATATGAATAAAGAGAAATTGGAATCAACAAATAAAATTGTTAAAAATGAATTGTGGATTTTCAAAAAATGTTATCTTTTCTGTATTCCAATTAAAGTTTAAATAAAATATTGTGTATCTTACATAGGATAAATAAGGATAAATACATGTCTTGCAATTAAATATTGATACTATTGTAAATAACTAAACTATGTGTTTTCATAAATACTACTAAACATATACAGTTGGCATTGGACCACCATTAACCTACCAAATCTTAAAATTTAATATTACAAAAATACAAAATATTTTAAAATGATCACAGGAAAATCAACCATAAAGTTTACTTATTTCAAATTCTAGTTAAAAAATAAATCAATAGGGATATTTTTTTAGGGTTTTAATTTAGTAACTAATCCATTATAATCCAAGCATTTATATAATTTTGAAATGGCTTAATTTATGAATTACTTTTTCTTTTCAATTTTTTATTTTTGTAGAATTTTTTTTTGATATATTGATATATTGACAAGAAACATAACTTTACACAAAATTAGATCTATTGTCTTTTGCTACCTATCCATTTATTACAAATATTTCTATATACTTATCCATACCCCATTTATTCTTTTAACATAATTCTATACATTTACATTATCCATTTATTTAACACGCCAAGGTAATCACACTTGAAAAACACATTATCCACATGGATTTAGCTATCATTAGGTTAGTGGAATTCTTATAGTATATAGTGGAATTTTTAAAATTGATTGATTTGTACGTCTATGCTTTAAACCTAGGGCTAGCCACCAAATATGAATTTATATGTTGTGTTATTATATCCTTATATTTGGATGAGTTAAATTCATTCATTTGTGGTGCATGGGTGTATAACAGTTATATTCAATTGTTATTTGTATGTGAAAGTTTAATTGGAGAACTAAAAAGAACCTAGATCAACATGACAATTCTAAGCATTATGTGCATGTTTAAAGAAAGTTTTTTCTAAATATACATACCTATTTGTATGAATTTAATGATAAAATTTCACCCTATAATATACCAAATAGACACTAGAAGTACACAAATATTGGAAAAAGAAGGGAAGGGTAATAATCATTAGACAAAATAAAGAAAAAATTGACTAATTCTATTATAATTTTTCTAGGAGTTAAATAAGTTGGTGACAATAAACTAGTCTAAATCTCTAGATTCACAAATAAAAATGAGAATGATTTATTTATTAAGATGTTAGTATGCAAATTTGTACAAAATATCTCCATGTGATGGTGAGGTTAGATGCAAATTTAGAAAAAATATCTCTTTGTAATGGTGAGGTTAACTTATTGAAATTAAAATTATGTATTTACCATTCTATAGTTGAGACATTTATATAAAAATATCTTGAAAGAATTTTAGAAAATATAAAAAAAATTATAAAATGTAATATTTTATAATGAATAAAATAAATGTGACTTTCAATCTATTTAAAATTGATATATAGCTTGAATAACTCAACATTAATAATATGTATATTGTTTTAAAATGTAGAGTAGTGATTATAACCATAGCAAGATAATTAATCTCATCACCATATGAAACATGCAATACCAAAGAAAATGAATATTTAAACTTTATCTACTTTTAAAATGTAAATGTTAAATTATTTTGTCTTCCGTATAATCCATAAAAAATATTAAAAAAAATCTTTCATATGTTTTGATTAAGGTAAAAATTTGAAGGGCTTGTACACATTAGAGAATAGCCATAAGTACAAACATAAGAAACAAATATCACTAGTGGTGAGACAAAGAGAAATAGATAACAAGAAAATTCTCCCAAACAAGGAGAATAACAAGACCATCAAAGGTTAGACAAGAACAATGAACCAAAAACAAGATTTGGAAAGACCCAAAACTAGAAAAGGATAATCAAGGAGATCTTAACCCAAACTTCATCATCGACCTCAACATAGTGGTGGGGATGAATTCAAAACATTGCTCACTATTAGGATCCAATAAGATTCCAATCACATCATCAAGATTTCTTTTAATATTGCAAGAAATAAATACCTTTTTGAAGAGGGCATGTTCAACAAGAAACTTCTCAATCCCCTTAATAGTAGAGGGGTAATCTAATAAATTATGAAGATGAAGGATGCTACTTAATGGAATGCAACACTCGAGAATATACATACTGAAGTTCCATCTCCCAAACCCTAAATTTGGAGCAATGTTTCCTAGTTTTGAGAAACACAAAACTAAGGTTAAGAAAAACACAAAATTTAGCATAAATAAACTTGGATCTAGATCTAGTGACACTATCTAAGGTGATAAATTAACCAACAACATTAAAAATATATTGAATAATACCTTCATACTAAAATTCCTAAGGGGGCTCAAGGAGACCCACCCAAATATGCAACATACTTATCTCAATAAAATTTAAGCCTATAAACCAACTTTCTAAATAAAGAAAAGTATTAAGATCAGGAAGATCTAGGAGATAGAAAACAAGCACATGAACAATGAAAAATTGTATTAGCTGACCCATGAATAATGAGCTCAAAAATTCAATATAAAGCATGAGGATGAGAAACCACATGCCACAAGAATAGGTACACATTCCGAGGATTGAGGAGAGGACTCCTCATCCTATAGTGGTCACGAGTTTCTCTCCTCTATGCAAGGGAGAGGTGTCAAGAGGAATTGGAAACCTCTCAAGTCACCTCAACAACCTTGACACAAGAATAGGAAGATCTAGAAGATAGAAAAAAAGCACATGAACAATGCAAAATTGTATTAGCTGACCCATGAATAATGAGCTCAAAAATTCAATATAAAGCATGAGGATGAGAAACCACATGCCACAAGAATAGGTACACATTCCATGGATTGAGGAGAGGACTCCTCATCCTGTAGTGGTCACGAGTTTCTCTCCTCTATGCAAGGGAGAGGTGTCAAGAGGGATTGGAAACCTCTCAAGTCACCTCAACAACCTTGACACCTCATGGGGAATGAGTCAAGGGTCAAATCCAAGTTTCCAACACCTAATTAGGCTTAAGTTATCCTAAGTAGAGTAGAATACACTAACAAAAATCCCTACCAAAAAACCAAGGGAATTGACAAATATGAGTGCATTCCTTCATGGAATAGAAGGAAAATAATAGAAAACCATTCATCAAGGGCATAATGCAAAAACCAAGAGCCATCAAATGATTAGAAGCCCAACTTTAGATAATGTCAATATTCAATTTATAACCAAAAAATATTCAATACAAGAAAATTTTAAACTATAGGAAGTTATATGCATCCACTCATTTGAAATAGATAAAGAAATAGTAGAGGGATCTAGAGGAACTCTGGTATGACTAAACTCAAACTAAGAGGCCTCATATGGACCCACACTAGAAGCAACAACTCCCCTAGGTACAAGAAGATCCATTTTAATACAAGGAGACTATGAATCCTAAAAAATCCCCAAAATACCATTATCTAATAACCCATTATGAAGAGGGCCAAGGCTAGGAGGAATGATGGTTACCTCTAAGAAGGAGACTCCAAAGAAGAGCCAACCCTAGAGGATAGGGAAGGAAAAAAAATTCCTCAATCACAACAATAATAAGGATTAGATAAAGAAAGGTCATATGTAGATTATTTAGCACTTGAGGAGGAGGAACTTTAGGCAAACAAAATACCCTCTTGATAGATTTACCTAACCCATTCTCAACTAGAAAAAAAAAATTCTCACCATGCAACTCAAAAACTAGAATTTTTGGGCTGATTATTGGGCATCCAACCACAAAGCCATAAGCTAAACATTATACTTTTGACCCAACTAATCACCTTAGTAACGCCTTGCCACGAAACCCCAAAGGACAACACATCTAACAAACAATTATGACACAACATTATTTATTTATTTTTTAAAACAAATCAACATATAGATCATACTATCAATTACATAGAATGTAAACTAGACATACATATACTCTCATTATGTCCTTTAGGGTAACACGACTGCATTATGAACATATCAATGATCTAATCTAAACATACATGATAAAATAACTAAAAATAAGAGTTCAAGGAAATTCACTACATTAAATATATTAAATGTATATATTTCCACAGATAGAACATCATTATAGATCATATAGTATGAGAAAATTAGTACATGATCAATATCTCTTACATAAGGGTACATTAATACATTGTCACAAGGTTACATCACAACTTCCCTTATAATGACGAGAAGAATACATCAAATAAAAGATAAGATACAGTCCACTCCTTATGCTAGGAGATGACGATAAGAACCCACTACACAAGAAATCAAGTAGAAAAGGGCTAACATGAATCCATCATACAAGGTACACAAAACATCACATAATAATGAAACTGCTTCAACAGGCACACAAACAAGTGAAAAAACACAAGACAAGGGAATCCTAGACTGTACTAGAGAAGAGTGTCATAACATGGCATTGGCATGCGTTGTCCAACATTGCTCTCTCTAGGATCCAACCCCATAGGGTGACACATGCGGAGCCAACAATCCTTTCATGAGGAAAAGGAAGTTGAACTTGCCAACCAGGCCTTCTCACCCCAACCTTTACCTAAACAAGCACTACAACAAGGGCGAGGAATTCAATTATACTTTTATGTCAAAGTTACCCATCCCCTAGTTCATTTTTTAGGTTATCACTGAATTAAATAACTCTCAAATGTGTTGTCTAGGTCACCACTTTGGGATTCGGCCCCCATTTAGAGCCACTCCCCCTACTTGCAACTAGAAGACCCAATTCAACAAACAGGGTACAAATCCATCTTGTACACTAAATAGAACAACGAGAAACACATTTCCAGAGCAAGACATGGACTCTCTTGCTCAAAAATTACAACCATAATAATAAGTCAATAGTGTAAGGTTAAAGACCCTTGTGTACACAATCTCAAAAAAGAACCAACCACTACCATGTGAAACAACATGAAACTCATGCAAACACTCATGGCTTGATATGGGATGTCCTAGTGGATCTTCCTAGACCCCTGCCCATATCTTGGGTTGTCCTAGCAGTGCCACTTGATCCTTGACCCCCATACAAACTCATGCAAGTACAACCATACTCCTCTCTAACATCTTGAAGCCTACCACAACAACCTCTTGCAAATGACTTCCATATTAAACAATAACTAAAAATAACATTGATTTCACTACGTAAACACCTTATTTATTGTATATAATAATCTAGCACTACCACCATGGATGCCTTATTTCAACATATTTCACCTAAGGGTATGTGCAGGATCATCATGGAAAAAGCAAGCCCTTAAGTGGCAAAAAAATCAGGGTTAGGAAACTTGACGTAAAAATTTGAATAATTTATCTATATTATTTCAAAAATATGTAAGAAAAGAATTTGAAGCAAATTGAATGTAGTTTCTGAACTACTAGGTATATTTTAAAAAGTAAAAATTCTATTTGGTGAAAATTTGAAATTTCAATGTAGTAGTACTTAAATTTTAGTGAAAAAATAAGTAGGTGTATGTCTGACCACCCTAACCACAATACAATAATAATAATATTTTATAAGATTTTAGATATAAGTGGAGGACTCATGTCTTGATGTCATGCATATTTTTTTGTAATTTGTTTCCATGTAAATAATTAATTATGAATTTTTCATTACAACTTTTAAAAAATATAATAACTCGTATGTCTGACCACCTTAACTTGGTCAAAAATTCATGAAATTCAATTTTTATTTTTTAATCCTATAGTATGTGAAGCATAGAATGTGACACATGTTTCAGATTCAAAAAATGTGATACCGTTTGAAAGCTATAGATGTTTCTCAATCAACCTATCAATTAAGAATTTAGTCATAATTCAAATAGAAAATGAATAATAATTATTTATTAAATTCAAACTAAAGCCTAATATATATGGGTGGAAAGATGAGAATCTCCTTTAAAAACCCTTTTCATTTCATCAATTTTGGGTAAAAGAAAGTCATCAGCCACATGGGCCATCATGTTACTTACATATTGCCACTTTTTGGCCCATCGTGATCCTGCACATACCCCTAATAATCACATGACTAAATAATGCAAGAACAACCATAATGACATTTATAGTTAAAATAATTTGCAACCTATAATTTACTAAAGTAATTTAATTTCCTTTATCTAATCAATTCTCTTAATTATCTACAGATGTGTATGAAAGTCACTTATTTACTTGATCAATTAATCACCTTAATTTCATAAAACAATCACATAATTAAACAAGAACACAGTAACCCAGGCAACTATAAGATTAACTTGGAATCACAGTGTAGCAGGGTGCTCGTAATGAGTAATGCTACATTGTCCCTCCCACCAAAACACTTCAACAGATAACAACAATTACATCTCATAGATCAATCATTAACTAAATGCACAATAAGCATAATCATATGTCCACATGAAACACATAGTCAAATTAATCTGAACACACAACAAATCCATAACCATCATAACATATGCATAATTCAATAGTATCATCAACATCAAATTCTGACAAGCTGTCATCCAAAACCAATCCAAAACAATAAAAGAATCATCAACAAGGTATCATAGTGCATAAAGTATCATAATGAGTGTGCCATAGAAAAATGACCCTTGCCATTTTCATGGCCTTTTAGATCTTGTTTCATAGTATTTGATATATTTTGCTCTGATTTTATGTTGTAACATAGCTTGAACATGCATATTTAGGTACTAAAATTCAAATAATGATGTCTTGTGAAGGTGTTGTGAAGTGTTGTAAGACATTTCTACATTCTTCTAGACTCTATTCATTATAATTCACCCAAAAATCACCTTTTCACCACTAAACAAGTCCTATTTATAAGTGGTGTAAAGTCTTGTAACAAGATTTCATGCTTTTCTAGGCATAACTTCACTATTTATCCCTTTCTCATGCTTTATTTGGTCCCTTTATGCCCTCATATGCATAATTAAGTGTACTTTTGAATATTATCCCAATAAACAATAGTAAATACAACATATTTCTAGACACACATTTTTCAGGTCGTAGGTGGGACCCATTCACCATGGCTGGCGAATGAGTCACCCTTGGCTCCATATTTAAAATATTTTAAATTTCTTTCCAAGTTTTTATTCAAAATCACTTGATGTCGACCTATGATGAGGTATGAATGGATAACTAAGGCACAAGATTGTATAAATAAGTGATTTTCACCTCATTTTACATCTCCTACAATCACACATCACATCCAAGCAATATTTTCATTCACTCAAGCATTCAAGCACCTTACAAGATCAATTCAAGCATGATTCATGCACTTTGGAGCATCCATTGACAGTACTTCAAATTTGCATTATCAAGGGTTTGGTAAGTTGATAGCATTTGCATGTTGTTATTTTATCATTCTCTTGCATTTCATTATTTTATTAAGGGTTTGACCAAGGAAAACCCCTATTTGCTAACCCTTAACCATTTTTACCTTACTACATGTGTGTTTGCAGACCTAGGTTTGCAGATTTAACAAGCCTTTTGGTGTTGAATATTGGTCTACAATTCAACTAGGTGTTGCAAGTCATATCAAGTATATTTCAAGATTGGAGAAGGTTTTTTGTTCGTTTCATGTAGAATTGACTTCGGCAACCCGACAATTAGAGATTTTCATATTTGGTGTAGCAGAGTTGTCTCCTGATTTTTCAGAATTTTGGGAGAGGACTAATTCGCCGCCAGTAGCAAATGAGTCCCACCTTAGGACTGAAAAATCTAAATTTTGTCATATTTTGGATCCTGACAGATAGAAACCAGTTTCTAACACTTTTTCACTAGGAGCAGGACTGATTTGCCACTCTGGGCAAATGAGTCCTACTAAAAAATTTCAATGATTTCAAACAACATTCACAACATTCCAAAATCATCAAATCTTTCCCATGTGCAATTTTTTTACCTCCACCTATTATTGAAGATAGTCCTATGGATCAACTTGTGGCTAGGATAGACATTATCCCTAGTAAGGGAAAAACAATTAAATCTCTTGATATCACTTCTTCTAATAAAGACATAATACATAGACTTCCTAATGGTTCTCTCTACATAGTTGGAAAAATCTATGATAAGCCCACTAATGGGATATTAATAGATCCCTCTTGTGGTGAGAACATGATCACAAGGGAGTTTCTAGTATTACATGATCTATATCAAGATGATTATAATAAATCAACTGCATGGATTAAAACACATACTGGTTTTGCATTCTCTATGATTAGATCGATCATACTCCCCTTATAGATAGGACCTTAGACTTCATATGTAACATTTTCAATTATTCCACAATCTGACCAATTTCGTTTGTGGCTAGGCCACCCTTGGTTTCACTCAATGAAAGTGGTCCCATCAGTTGTTCACAAGTGTTTGAAGTTTCCAAATGGAAATGAGATATTCACCATACACCATAGTGGCTTTAATCCCTTACCTTCCAAAGGTAATTTTTCATTAGAAGCCTTTTGGCCTACACCCATGGAACCCATCACTCGAACAGATTTCTTTTTCATATCTTATCAAAAGTTCAAAGCCGAAAAGATATCAAAATTATCTCTTCATAAAATATCCCTGTCCACTTCCACACCTCCTATCATAGATGAAACCATGCTTCAACCAAAGTCTGACATTGAGCAAACCATACAACCTCATGAACAACCACCCCTAGATACTTCCTAGACATCATTTAAACAACCAAGGGAAAATGAAACAACTCCTATCATGCCTCCTTGTATTGAACAAGTGTATAAAGAAAAAGAGAAAGTGACTAACCCATCTTCTTTGGTTTATTTTATTCATCCCTCTTCAAAATCAGAAGAACCTATGATGACTCAATCCTCTTTTACACCTCAACAACTCCAAAATAGAATTAAACGAAACTGTGGTGCTAGGGAACATAGGCGTCATTGTCGTCTCCTTGCTCTTCAATCTCATATGGAAGAAAATAAAGAAAATCAACCACCACCTTTGAAAGAAGTAATAGATGATGACCCTCCTCCTCTTGACTTGCCACATGAAAATATAGTACAATAAGCACAACAAAATGAACAAATTCAACAACCATAGCTTTTGATACATTCATCCTACGAAATCACCCTTCATCTTCCCATTGTCATTAATCTTGATGATGATGATGATCATGCGACGATAGCAAAAATAGATGTAAAAGTGCATAATGACATGAACTCTTTATTTTCATCTACAATGAACACTATAAGCATCTAAAACATTTAATTCAAGACCTGGTTGATTTAGGCCATTTGTCCATTGCGAGTGTTAATGATCAAGGCAATAAGTTTGTCACACTCCCTAATCAAAACATGCAAATTTTCACCAATCCCATGCATAAACACACTACTTCATTTGTGAAGGCTAGAGAAACTTTGAACACTGATGTAATGATTATTGATACAAACAATGAACAACATGATATACCTCCACCTGTTACCGAAGATAGTCCTATGGATCAACTTGTGGCTATGATAGATGTTATCCCTCATAAGGGCCAAACCACTAAATCTCTTGATATCACTTTTTCTACTAAAGACATGCTACAAAAACTTCCCGATGGTCCTCTCAACATAGCTAGAAAAATCTATGATAATCCCACTAATGGGATATTAATAGATCATGCTTGTGGCAAGAACGTGATCATAGAGGAGTTTCTAGTATTACATGATCTATATCAAGATGATTATAATAAATCAACGGAATGGATTAAAACACATATTGGTTTTGCATGCCCTAAGATCAGATCAATCATACTCCCCTTATAGATAGGACCTAAGAATTTGGATGTAACATTTTCAATTATTCCACAATCTGACCAATTTCGTTTGTGGCTAGGCCACCCTTGGCTTCACTCAATGAAAGTGGTCCCATCAATTTTTCACAAGTGTTTGAAGTTTCCACATGGAAATGACATATTCACCATACACCATAGTGGCTTTAATCCCTTATCTTCCAAAGGTAAATTTTCATTAGAAGCCTTTTGGCCTTCACCCATGGAACCCATCACTCCTTGAAAAAAATTATTTTTCATAGCTTATGAAAATTTCAAAGCCAATAAGATAGTTGAATTATCTCTTCATAACACATCCCCATCCACTTCCACACCTCCTATCATAGATGAAACCATGCTTCAACCAAAGTCTGAAGTTGAGAAAACCATACATCCTCATGAACAACCACCCCTAGATAATTCCCAACCATCATTTAAATGACCAAGGGAAAATGAAACAACTCCTATCAAGCCTCCTCATATTAAACAAGTGTATAAAGCAAAATAAAAAGTGATTGACCCATCTTATTTGGATTCTTTTGTTCCTCCCTCTTTGGAATAAAAAGAACCTATGATGACTCAATCTACTCTTACACCTCAACAACTCCAAAATAGAATTAAATGAAACTGTGGTGCTAGGGAATGTAGGAGTCATCGCCATCTCCTTTCTTGTCAATCTCACATGAGAGAAAATAAATAAAATCAACCACCACCTTTGACAAAAGTAATAGATGACCACCTTCCTTGTCTTGACCTGCCACAAGACAATCCAGTATAACAACCACAAAAAAATGAACAAATTCAACAACCATAGCTTTTGATACATCCATCCTTAGAAATCACCCTTGATCCTCTCATTGTCATTAATCTTGATGATGATGATGATGATGATGCAAAGATAGAAAAAATAGATGAAAAAGTGCATAATGACCTAAAATCTATATTTTCATCTACAATGATCTTAAAAGATAAATCCTCCCCACCAAGTGAAGAACCTAGTATGACTCCTAGTTTAACACTTGCAATTCTACCTTTGGATAGTCAACCATCCTCATGTTACACTAAACATGATTGGGAGGAAAATGACTTGTTAGATGGTTGAATTGCATTCGTCTTGCTAGAATTTTGCATGTTTCTTTTATTTTATTTCTTTCTTTCATGTGTGCATCGTGTTTCCCCAGTATCATGTGTTTGATGTTCCCCCTCTTCATACACCTCTTATATTTGTATATCTATTCCTCTATTCTCCGTGCGTTGTCTTTTTCTCTTTTTTTTTTGTGTTTTCCTTTTGGGGATGATGCAAAGTAGAGAGATTCCCTAAGTCTCTTCCATCTTGACCCACAAAGGTCCTTGTATTTTTCTCTTTTGTTTTGTGTTTTCCTTTTGGGGATGATGTAAGGCATCATGACTAAAATATCTCCTTCATGTTGACCCAAAAAGCTTTTTCTTTTACCTTTTTGTTTTCTTTTCTCTTGTGTTTTCTTTTTGGGGACGATGCAAAGCATCGAGACCACAATGTCTCTTACATGTTGACCCAAAAAGGATTTTCTTTTTTGTTCTCTTTGTGTCATTCTTCTAGTTCTATGTTCTTTGGGGAATGATGACAGTTTTGAGCTCTTTCATAAACCCATTGCAACAATGAACATACTGACCCCAAATTCATAGATCCCTTATATGTTTGGTGTGCTTTCTTTTCTGGGGGCAATTCCCTTTCTCTTTTTTTCATTTTTCTTGACATGATGCAGCCTAACTTCAAAACATATGACTTGGCATATGGATTTCCAAGTTGGCTCTCATGTCTTTTTTTCTTTTTGCATCCTTCCCTTTGGTACTTTAAAGTAATTTCTCACAGAATGATGTATAGCAATTCCTTTAAAGTGGGGGGCATACTTACCATAATTCATTTTCATTCTTGGTTCCTAGTGAAGCCTTGTCATTTATGTGATATTCTCATCACTTTGTGGACTAGACATTGGGTGTCATTTCCTTCATAAGTGTGATTTATCTTATCATATTACATTCCTCTTTGTGGTTTGATGTGATGCACTGCATCCCCTAAGTTGTGAATATACTATTCTTTGATTGGTACTCTCTTGGATACATTAGGCACAATTTTCTCTAAGTGACAAACCTTGCATGAACTTAACAAGACTCCTTTCCATTTTGTATTTTACATTTTTTACATTTTTGCATTTTGCACCTTTTCCACCTTGCATAACACAACTTGCATGTTTGTGGTACCTTCCTCTTTGTTCGTGAGTTCTAATAATATGGAGCTTTACTTTTCTCATGAAGCACGAATCAAAATTTTCCCTTGTGCAACCTTGTTAATGTTATCAAGAGGCATAACTTTAATATGGTTGAGCGGGAAGCCCACCTAGCGGTATGAATTTTCCCCATAGCCACCTTTGTGTTTGTGAATGCATACCAACTAGCATATGTATCTTACCTTTTTTGGTTTCCTCAAAAATTTTGTTGCCCCAGTGTGAGTGTACTTGGTACACATTCTTGCTTTCAAACAATCAACATAGATATAATCCACAACTAGTTGGACAAATGATCGAAGGTTCATCTGATTCTTTTCAACACATGCATGTTTCTTTGTTCTTATGCTTAGTTTTCCATGGGATCTTCATTCTAGGGGCTTGATCATCCCTCTTGATTGTTGTTATTGCATCTTGCTAACATAAGTGAATTTGAACCCATCCCTAGATGTTCATGGCTACTTTAGTGAGAGTTTGAAGCAATTTCATCCTCTCACTAAATTGGGGGCTAAATGTGCCATAGAAAAATGGCCCCTTATCATTTTCATGGCCTTTTAGGTCTTGTTTCATGGTATTTGATATATTTTGCTCTAATTTTATGTTGCAACATTGCTTGAACATGCATATTTAGGTACTAAAATTCAAATAATGATGTCTTGTGAAGGTGTTGTGAAGTGTTGGAAGAAATTTCTACATTCTTCTATACTCTATTCATTATAATTCAAATAAAAATAACCTTTTCACCACTAAACAAGTCCTATTTTGAAGTTTTGTAAAGTCTTGTAACAAGATTTCATGCTTTTCTAGAAACTTCACTATTTATCCCTTTCTCATGCTTTATTTGGCCCATTTATGCCCTCGTATGCTTAATTAAGTGTATTTTTTAATGTTATCCCAATAGAAAACATTAAATACAAGGGTATGTGCAGGATCATCATGGAAAAAATAGGCCCTTAAGTGGCAAAAAATGTAGAAAAATCAGAGTTAGGAAACTTGACGTAAAAATTTGAATAAGTTATCTATATTATTTCAAAAATATGTAAGAATAGAATCTATAGAAAATTTAATGTAGTTTCTAAAAAATAGGTTTGTTTTAAATAAAAAAAATCTATTTGGTGAAAAGTTGAAATTTCAATGCAGCAGTACTTAAATTTCAGGGGAAAAATAAGAAGTAGGTGTCTGTCTGACCACCCTAACCACAATAAAATGATAATATTTTTTTATAAGATTTTAGATATAAGTAGAGGTCTCATGTCGATGTGATTCATATTTTTTGTATTTTTTTTCCAAGTAAATAATTAATTATGAATTCTTTATTACAACTTTTAAAAATATAAAAATGTATGTATGACCACCTTAACTTGGTCAAAACTTCATGAAATTTATTTTTTTTTTTTAATCCTATAGTATGTGAAGCATAGAATGTGATGCATGTTTGGATTCAAAAATGTGGTACCGTTTGAAATCTATAGATGTTTTTCAATAGCCTATCAATTAGGACTTTAGTAGTAAGTTGAATAGAAAATGAATAATAATTACTTATTAAATTCAATGTAAAGCATAATTTATATTTTGGAAAGCTAAGAACCTCCTTTAAAATCCCTTTTTGTTTCATGAATTTTGGGTAAAAAAAATTGTCAACCACATACCCATCATATTGCCACTTTTGGCCCATCATTATCCTGCACATACCCACAACATATTTTCTGACACACATTTTTAGGTCCTAGGTGGGACCCATTCACCATGGGTGGTGAATGAGTCCCCCTTGGCTCCAAATTTAAAATATATTAAATTTCCTTTTGGTTTTTTATTCAAAATCACTTGATGTCAGCCTATGATGAGATATGAACAAATAACTAAGGCACAAGATTGTATAAAATAAGTAATTTTCACCTTATTTTACATCTCCTACAATCACACATCACATCCAAGCAATATTTTCATTCACTCAAGCATTCAAGCATTATTGAAGCACTTTGGAGCATCTATTAACATTATTTCAAATTTGCATTATCAAGGGTTTGTTAAGTTGATAGCATTTTCATGTTGTTAGTTTATCATTCTCTTGCATTTGATTATTTTATTAAGGGTTTGATTACAAAAAGTAGGGTTTGACCAAGGCAAACCCCTATTTGCTAACTCTCAACCATTTTTCCCCTATTGTATGTGTGTTTGCAAACTTGGGTATGTAGATTTAACAAGCTTTTTGGTGTTGAAATTGGTCTATAATTCAACTAGGTGCTTCAAGTCATATCAAGCCTATTTCAAGCTTGGAAAATGTTTTTTGTCTGTTTCCTATAGAATTGACTTAGGCAACCTAACAATCAAAGATTTTTAGATTTGTTGTTGCAGAGTTGTCTCCTCAATTTTTAGAATTTTGGGAGAGGACTGATTTTCCACCAGTGGCAAATGAGTCCCACCTTAGGACTAAAAATATGAATTTTCCCAAATTCTGGATCCCGATAGTCAAAAACTGGTTTCTGACACTTTTTCACTAGGAGCAGTACTGATTCGCCACCCTAGGTGAATGAGTCCTGCTGTGAAATTTTAGTGATTTCAGAAAACATTCAAAACATTCCAAAATCATTAAATATTTCCTAAGTTCACTTTGTTTTATCTCATTTCTTTCTATTATGCATTATTTCATCATTTAGTTCATTTTTTTGCATCTCATAATGTGTTTTCTAGCATAGTTTAAATCTTAGTTTTGCATTCATAATTATTCATTTAAATCATTCAATTGCATTTAGTTTACTTCATTTATCCTGGACAACATCATACACATCCTCATTTGAATGAACCCTTAGCATTTTTGGTTCCTATATCTCTCCTTTTAGGTGAAAAACCCTAGAAGAGCTAGAGAAGTCTTAGGAACTCAAAAATCTATTATTCAATGAGTATCAATCTAAAGAAAGCAACATGAGAGGCACTGAATCCTCCCACTTTAAAATGAGGCTTACTCCTAGAAACTTGCAAACAAGTATGGGTATGAATCTTGCATTTAGGATGCATCCTCCCAAGTAGTTGAAGCCTCAACATTAAGACCCTACTAGACCCTCATGAGCTTACCCATGGGATCCAGAGCTAGTTTCTCATCCTCTACTAGTAGCCTCTACAACTACACCCTAATGCCCAGCCTGTCAGTTATCAACCATACCAAACACTCTATGAGACCTGCATGCATCATCCTTGTCGGTTCTAAGGTTGTCGGTCTTTCATTGAATATAGTTGTGTTCTTCTAAGGACATTCTATAGCTATGTGGCCACAACAAGAAAAAAATCTTGTGCCTCTACTATGTCCCCAACCACCTGAGGGTGTACTAGACTGCTAGAAACTACCTGTAGACTAACTGTTCTGAGCAGGCTAGCTGTGATGATACTACCTGGCTCACTACAAATTCTAATTTTTCCTATACTAAGAGCCACTACATTGTTGAGACTAAGAGTTCTTACGTTTTGGTTGGGAAGATTGTTGTTGTTTCTCACCCTTAGCGAGTGCTTGATGGCCCTTAGAGGAACTTGCAACCTGAGACTAACCACCTTGAGACCCAATACTAGTTGGAGGTGTGCTACTAATCTATATAGTTGTATGGCCTAATAGAGCCATTGCTACATTCTCCTCTACCAGCCAAGCTTTCTCTACTGTCACTTTCATGGTCTTCGGATCAAAGACACAGACTACTCCAAAGAAATAGGCATTCAAACCCCTAATTAAATGTTGCACCAACATAGCCTTGTCATCACTAACTCCTACATATTGCTTAAGCTCATAAAACTGGGCTCATATTATTCCACAGACATGGTCGTCTATCTCAGCTCATGGAACTCGTCAGAATGACACTATCTCTAGTTTTCTAACAAGAAATGGGCTCAAAACCTCTCCATGAATAACTCCCAAGTCACTAAACTGATGTCTATGTGCATTTTATTCTCCTCTAATAGCCACCATGTAGATGAAAAACCTTTGAGATGCATGATGGTGCACCTAGCCTTAGTTTTACTACCATAAGGATGCATAGCAAAACACCTATGCAAATCAATTAGCCAAGTCTCTACCTCCAATCATCCACCTGAACCATCAGAAGTGGGAGCACATGCCTTCAAAAGGTCTCTCATGTGACCTACTACAATTGTACCCTACTTTGCTGATATGTCTCTCCTCCTAGGTGATCTCTCTCTCCCTGACCAACTGCTACTCCTCTTCCTACCCAAGCCCTAAGCAGCCAAGAAAATCCTCCATCAATTGAAACAACTACACTCCCTCTAACCTCAATTGACCCAAATTCTAACTTCTACCTTCCAGGTTATTCTAGGAACCCTGTTGTTTCTCATGTTCAAACTTGTTGCAACTCTGAGACAAAGTGCCCTAGAAGTTAGCCATACAACCACCACCATGACCTCTACCTCAACCTCTACCTCGAACTCTAGGAATCTTCCTACACACCAACATGAAAAGATAGGACATAAATATTAGGCGAGAATGACAGAAGGGGGAAAACATAAGCTCAAGAATCTAAGCACTAAGACAACATTATGGGCTCAATTAACCTAGAGTACCTTGTGTTTGAACTTGGCTTTGATACCAAGTGTAATGCCCTACCAAGAAACCCCAAAGGACAACACATCTAACAAATAATTATGACACAACATTTTTTTAAAAAGCGAATCAACATATAGCTCATACTGTCAATTACAAAGAATATAAACTACATGTACATATGCTCTCATTATTTCCTTTAGGGTAATATTACTACATTACAAACATATCAATTATCCAATCTAAACATACATCGTAAAATAACTAACAACAAGAGTTTAAGAAAATCCACTACATTAAATATATTAAATGTATATATTTCCATAGATACAACACCATTAAAGATCATATAGAATGAGAAAATTAGTACATGATCAATTTATCTTACATAAGGGCTCATCAATACATTGTCACAAGATTACATCATAGCTTTCCTTATAATTACAAGAAGAATACATAAAATATGTAAGGATACAACTAAAATGATTACATTACATAACATCATTGCTATCACAAGTGTGGTACAAAATCTAGAATCTTTGCATAAGATACAACATCCATGCTCATGAACATCAGTTGGTAACCCAATGGAGTGCATAGCACGTTCCACCTGATCATGTGAAACCCTAAGGTCCATGCCACGTGTGTGAGACCCACCTCTATGCTACATCCAATAAGTGAACTATTTTAAGTTTAATTATTGATTATGCTGATGATACTATTGATGATAGGAGATTTAGACATTTGTGTTCATGTGATCGTTTGATTATAACTATGCTACATCTAGTCCTTGGATTATTTTGAGTTTGGTTATTGTCTATCCCTATTGATATCATTGATGATAGGATATTTGAAATTTTAATTTAATATGATTATTTGATTTTGATTATGCGACATGCTAGCTAACTATGATAATTGATCTAATTTTATGTTGGTTATTGATTTTGTTCAATTTGAATCTAAAAACTTAATGATGAAGGAATGAAACAAGTGGTGTGAACCAATCATGATCCAATTAGATGAGTATGAAAATTAATGTTAATGAAAAGGAGATAAGATAGGTGGCTAATGATTTTTCAATTATGTTATAGGATCTTTATGCTATACAAATTATGAAATTTGTTTGAATGCAATTGTGATTCAAATGATTTGATTATTATATGAATATGATTTACTTGGATGGATTAATGTGTGTATTGAGTGTGCAGGTACGTTTTCCATGGCCAATGGAAATTGGAGGCAACTCTTGGGAACCCTATGTAAATTAACCAGTGAAACCGAGCTAAAGTCCATATGAAGGGACTATAGCTCCATCATGTAATTATTGATGTTATTTGTGAATACTTTTAATTTATTTTTTATTGCCACGTCATTCGATCCAGGAGGTGAGCTGTCTATTCAAGTGGACAAACTCGGATTTGAACTTTTAGGCACTTTTTGGGGATTTAAAAGTGATATTTTTTAAGTGCTTTTATGGGTTTAATGTCCCTAGGGCAGGTACCTATGGGTTAGGTACCTTTTTAGCTTAAAATCATGGGTCAGTCTCAAGATAGGGCACTCTTTTTTAGGCCTTATAGAAGTTTGACGAAAATAAGGTTTGGGAGGTGGGATGGGGAGTAGTCCCTTTCCAATCCCACTTCTCCATGTTTTCTTGGAAGTCTCCCAAATCCTCACACATGTGTGAGAACACATGGGTGAGTGTGCCTGAGAGAGTGAATGGGAGGTTGACAAATGTCAACTCCCTATTCAAAGGAGTTCATACTTGAGTTCCTATAAAACAAACTCAAAACAAGGGTTATGGGATTCTTTTTTTTTCATTCTTGATTTTGGTTGAATTTTGGGGGAGTAAGGAGTTTGAAGGAAAAGCTTGGAAGAAGAGGAGTTGTGTGGATCCTCAACCCATCTTTCCTTGAGCTTGGTTTTAAGGTAGATTCACCACTTTTGTTTTCTACTTCTTCATGTTTGTATTTGAAAGATTATATGTGTAGGTGAAAAGATGTGCTTGAAATTTAATCTATTGTGTTTGATTTGTATGTTTATTTCAAATTTCTCTTGGAGCATATCTTTTTGTGTTTTTGATGTATTATGTGTTATGGGAAAAAGGGTTGTGTAGGGATAGGCTCACCCAAGTTGGGAAGAGCATCCCTTGTTGGGGATGGTATGGAGTAGGAACCTCCATGGGGAAGTTTAATCCCTCCTTGAGAGGAGAGGCTCAAAAAGGGTATGAGTACCCATATGTAAATTGTGAAATGGTAGAAATGGTTTCGGTGGTATGGGTTTTGGAGAAAGAGGAGGTATTAAAGAAGGATTGCATGTAAAATGATGGGAGTATGATATGAATTATTCTTTTTGTTATTACTATGAGTCCCCATATGGAGTGCGTAGTCCACTCTCTATCCCCCACTTTGGATTCTTGATGGAATCCTAAAGTTATGTGAAATTCCCTTGGGTGGGTGTGAAAATAATCTGGTGTGTGTAAATATCGTTTTGCTTGGATTTGTTTGTACCCGGTTCCCTCGGTTGCCTCCTAGCTCGGGGGTGGTTGGTTTTCCAACCAAAGGTTGGGAGGTAAGCACTACCTTGGCTATGAAAGAAAACATTTTGTTGTTTGTGTAGGTGGAAGAGAACTGGGCAGTTTTGCAGATTTGGGGAGATCTATGTTACTTTGTAAATTAGGGGAGATAATACACTTACTATGAGAAAATGTGTTGAAAGAATTTTTGTATAAATGAACCCCTCCTTGCTGGTTATGTGTAAGCATTGATAAGTGTATGTACAGTTTTTGTACCAAATAAAAATTGCTTTTTTTTTTTGTGATTATGTGGTGAATAAATTAAGGCAGTAAAATCAATTTGGAGTAGTTATTTAAGTGAAAATGTAACCTTTGTTCAATACCTCTACTTGTATTGATAGATAAATAAAATAAATGAATATATTACTACTGTTGTCATTCAGTGTAATAAAAGTATTCCTTGTTCAGAATATGGAAAATAAGGAATAGATAAAACTGACATTTCTATACTTAAAAATAAAATTTTAAAAAATAAAATAAAATAAAATCCTATAGTTTTGAATCTCTCTAGTTGCATGACATGAGTCTTTATGTGTGGCTGTTTATTCTTTTCCAGCTGTATACTGTTATTGAAAATCTTGTTGTATGTTGGACTGGGTTTTATGCAGCTAAGTTTAGTTAGTTATCTTTTTTTTCTTGACAGTCCTATTTTTGGGCTTGCATTTATTATTCTTGTGATCTTTTCCTTTCTGGATCTTTATTCAATATTAAAAAAACAAAAACAAAACAAAACCTCTGTATATTTTTTTAAAAAAACATCTGTAATATTAGAAAGAAAGTTTACTCTCATGCTTATTTCTAGAGAAGGATTATATCATCTTTTTGAAAAGAATATATAGTTAACTAGTGAAAATATACGTACCTTCTTATGTTTCGTAGAATCATCTATATCTATACATAGTTTGGACAGAGAAAATTACTAGTATTTATCAAAGTTATGCATCCTTATGTAAAGTAGCTTAGCTACCATGGTTGTGTAAGATTGACTCCTCTGAAAAAGATGGTCTGCAAATGTGCATAATGGAATAAATAGTGTGGGTCTCTCTGAGACCATGCCAGGCTAGTATGCATATTTAATATCAAAGACATATAGCTACCCTTGACTGTACTAATCTATTATAAATCTCCCAGTTATTATCTTCAGCCAGTTATAGACTACCCATGATTCATTGCTCAGATTATACAAGAATAAAAAGGGAGAATCCAAGGTAACTATAATAAAATATTCGTGGCTATACATTATACAACTTCTGTCTATAGGATTTGTTTAGGAAACACCCAGTTTTAAATCGTATACAACCACTCGGGTAAAGCAGAGTATGAAAGAGTGAGGTACAACACTTGGTTAGTCAAAATGAAAAGAAAGTGAACTGTGTATGGTATTATATGAATGCAAATGAATAAATCTTCTTTTGTTTCACACGCCTGTTGTAACCTATAATTTTAAGTATGTTGTTTTTGGGTTTTTACTTACTAAGAAATCCATATATGCTCAGACTAATAAAGAAAGAAAAAAAAAAGAGATGAAATCAAGGTAGAATAAAATTAAACAATATATATATATATAAAAAATAAAAATGGATATAGCAACCAGAGTTCGAACCTTGATGAGTTATTATGGAACATCACAGTCTTGGCAATAAGACCCATCGAACCCATGTCCCCTGTTCTTCTTGTGCCAAAAGTTACTTGAACACCAGTAGCCTCGATTTTCCTCTGTACACACAATCTTCCATCAGACTTGATTGCTTTTATTTAGAATTCATAGAAAATAGAGCAAGCAAACTTGCATATTGAAAACAGTAACAAGTAAAACATGTTTAAGGGAAAACAACCACCAGACGACCTGTAACTTGAACAACACAACTTTGTGCATGACAGAAAGAAAGAGAGATCAAACCTTCGGCAATGCATCTGAAAAAGTAGGCATCAATCTTAAATGCAAATATGGAAGCAGAGGCTAAAAACTTTAACATCTGTGTGCCATTGATGGATTTCCTATTGGGCTACAGCAGTTGTGCCGCCCCGCACAGTAAAGAGGAAGAGAGAAAAATAGGGTTCACTAAAGAATTTAGGTTTGGAGAAATTTATTCAAAATGGATGTCAAAATCCGTTAAAACTATTTTATTATTACCCCACCCAGTTAAGTCAATGCCAAGACAAGTTAACTGGAAATTAAAATAGCATTTATTGCACAGTTAAACAAGTATGGAAAACCCTAATATAAACAGTTTATCGTTGAGCTTACGGATGATCAGGAGGCTAAGCATAGAATTATGTGTATTAATATTTTATACTCCTATATTAAGTATATTGTAAACCATACCTCCGTCAAGCGTTAATGGATGTCATTTTTATTTTCTGAAGGCGTGAGAATGTTGGCAAGTTGAAATTTGGGCGAGTATGGCTTTATTTCTGCTTCACTTTTATATTATCCTTTTTCGTAATAATCACGAACATTAATGTGTGCTTTGTTAATAAGAAAACTACCTTATGAGGGAACGCATTGAGAATGCCACTTTAGCATTTGAAAAATAAAAGAAATAAAAACATCGTGAAAAGCAAAAGGGAATAAATTCCCGTATTCTAAATAATAATAATATATTAATATTATTTTATAGTCCACGATACCGGCAATCTGTTTTTTACAGACGGCCTACAGCAATATGGGACTCCTCATACTCCCAATATTGAGGGAGGCACCTAACTCGTGCTCCACAATACGAGGTGTACATACCTTACCCCCTGCAGGATTTGAACTTGTGACCTCTCTTTCAAGAGTACAAGTTCTCCACCATTAGGCCAACTCAGGCTGTAAGTTATGTGAAAAGAAAGAGTAAGTTATCCCATGCTTATTATCCATGTCATAAAGAATTTAGGCATGACTATGTTCCTTTTTAATTTACTTATATATTTTTATCTAGGTAAAGAGGCCCTCTAAGTGGAGGAAAATAAATAGTGGAAGGGGGGGCTAAGTTTAGAGGAAACATGACTATTTAATTTATTCCTTAAAAAATGCAAATTGTAAAGTCAATCATTTAAGATAAAATCAACTCCAAAACAAAAGTATATATATATATATATATATATATATATATATATATATATCCTTAAATAAAATAAGGAATGCATGACTTCTTAAATAAAAAGAGCTTTCAAGTAAATCTAAAAGAAAGAAAAGTAAAAAGGAGGGTAAGTATATTAATTTAAAATTTAAAAGAATCTAAAAATAATAAGTACTAATAGTACTTCTTTCTAAAAGGAGGGAGCTTTCTTTAATTATTTACTTTTATTTATTTTATTTTTTAAAATAATTTCTTAAGTAAATAAATTATATATAGGTATAAATATATATATGGTACTAAATATTCACATAGTTATTCATATATGAAAATTAAAATTAAATAAAAAGAGTTAATAGATAACTAAATAAATAAATATGTTATATAGATAAGTGATATTTCATTGTGGAAATATTCATTTATTAATATTAAGAGAAGTAGTAATATATTAACGTTATCTTTGACATGGGGGAAGTTAATATGGATGTTGGTAATGGTATTAATATTAATAGACAAGAATGATATTAATAAGAATAAGAGAGGAAAATATACACAAATAATTAAAAAAAAAAGTGTTAATAATAATACTTATTCTTGTTACATTGTGTGATTATTGATTCTTACCGCTATTAAGGACAAATGATAACATAGTACCATTAGGGTTGTTGACAACTACTTGAACTAAGGCAAACCTATCATGACCACATTGGGATGGTACTAATGTGAAAAATTCAAACACTTTTTTTTAATCCTGGTTTTGATACCCCGAATGGAAAATTTGAAACCCTATATAACCTAGTCAATAGAAATTTCCATTCATAAATCAAGGGTGCATGTGAGGGACTCCACACACACACCTATCCTAATACTCTTACACAACCCACTCTCAGGTGATGTGTGTCGATGATGACGTTACATAAGCGATTTGTTTGACGCATACAATTTACATACCATGTTCAGTCATGCTTGGAAATTATTAGTGGATTGAATATTAAATGTTTAAAAAAAAAATTGGTAGTTGTGTTTTTTCCATTCATGCAAAATTTAGGGCATTACAATGTGCTAGTAGATGACAATAAAGATCAACTACACAAGAAGTCAATAAGACAAGGACTAACATGAATCCATCATACAAGGTACACAAATCATCACATAACAATGACACTGCTTCCATAGACACACAAACAAGGGGAAAAATACAAGTCAAGGGAATCCTAGACTACAATAGGGAAGAGTATCATCACATGGTACTAGCATGGGTTGTCTGAAATTCCTCTCACTAGGACATGGCCCCCATCTATGGTTGTGCAACATTCCTCTCACTACTACCCAGCCCCATAGGGTGACACATGCAGAGCCAAAAACCCTTTAATGAGGACAAGGAACTTGACATTGCCAACTAGGCCTTCTCACCCAATCCTTAGCCTAAATGAGCACTACGACAAGGGTGAGGACAACAATTATCTTTTTATGTCAAAGTTAACCATATGTCTAGTTCATTTGTTACATTATCACTAAATTAAATAACTCTCCAATGGGTTGTCAAGTTCACCACATTAGGATTCAACCCCCATTAAGAGCCACTCTCCCTACTTGCAACTAGAAGACGCAATTCAAAAAATAGGGTAAATCCATCTTGCACACTAAATGAAACCACAAGAAACACATTTCCAGAGCAATACATGGACCGTCTTGCACACAAATCACAACCATAATAATAATTCAATAGTGTAATGTTAGAGACCCTTTTGTACACAATCTCAAAAAAACACCAACCAATGCCATGTGAAATGAAATGACACTCATGAAAACACTCATGTATTGATATAGGATGTCCAGGCGAATCTACCTAGACCCTGGCTCCCATTCTGGGTTGTCTTGGTAGCCCCACCTGATCCCTAACCCCCATAAAAATTAATGCAAGTACGACCATAATCCCCTCTAATCTCTAGAAGCCTACCACAACAACCTCACACAAATTACTCCCATATTAAAAAATAACTAAAAATCACATTGATTTCACTACACAACCACCTTATTTAGTGCATATAACAATCCAACACTACAACCACATACACCTTATTTCCATATATTTCACCTAAAAAACACATGAATCAATAATGCAACAACAACCATAATGGCACTTATACTTAAAATAATCCACAACCTATAATTTAAAAAAGTAATTTAATTTCCTTTATTTAATCAATTATCTTAATTACCTATAGATGTGTATGCAAGTCACTTATCTACTTGGTCAATTAATCATCTTAATTTTGTAAAACAATCACATAATTAAACAAGAACACAATAACCTAGGAAAGTATAAGATTAACTTGGAATAACATTCATTTGTTAAATGATTTAAAAGAAATAAATTTTTACAAGAGTTTATATTATTCATTCCAATAAATCCTTTAACTTTCCTAATTAAATTGAATTAAATTATTTTCTTATGTAATATTCCAATTTATTTTTCTAACAAAAAAAACATTGATTTCAAAATAAAATAATCTTTAACTCATCTCATAATATATATTTATACATACGTACATACATACATACAGACATACACACACGCACACACACACACATATACCATACGTATAACAAGTAGCAACACCAAATAAAATTCTAGCCAAATCATGTGCCTATTGCATAATTTCAACCAAAGTAATCACATAAGTCCTGGCGATTTGCAGCCCATGCAAAATTTGATTTCCAAGCATGGCAACAAGGGTCGATAAACAAAGTGATGTCATTTGGCACAAGAAAACCCAAAATACATTACAGTTGGAAGTTCAATATCATATAAATCCATTTACTACAAAAAAATAAAAACCATGAGATATAGATTTTGGTAAATCTCAAAAGTAAAACAAAAATTGAAGCACACCATACCAATTCAATAAGGATTTTAAAGAAATCTATTTGAGGTTGAATCGGGATTTTAATTCACACCCTTCAAAAATCATGACCATATAAATGTAAATTGATAGCCACCTAAATATATTGTTTAGAAATAAAATTCTAACCATTAGCTTATAAAATTTGGTTGTTTAACAAAGGAAGGCGCATATTATCAAAATTGTACCTCAACACGGTATTCACATAAAACTTCAAAGAATATAGATGTCGGACTCAAACCAAGGGAAAAAGCAAGGCATCAAATCCTAAAGTTTAAGCATAAAAAAATATTGATTGGTATTCATCTATAAACATCTTTGGTGAGTTTTTCCTACATTTTAGTTTGCAAGTTTTCTATAAACATCTTTTGAAGATGTGGATCAGGAATCATGACATCAATTTGAGAGTAAAGAGATTGATATTGTGACATAAAGTCAGTTATCTTTTCTTCTTCATGTTGTTTTCATATCATCATATCGGCCACATTCTTCTTTGGAGTCATATGCACTTGGAAATGATTTATAAATGCATCAATTAGTTCATTGAATGAATGAATTGAATTGTTTGGTAAGGATGAAAAACATTCTAAGGAAATGTCTTTTAAATTCCTAGCAAACAGTTTATCGTCAAGGAAAAAGTCACTACATAAGGCGGTGTAAGCATTAACATGGTTAGAAGGATCTCCCTTCCCTCCATATTTCTCAAATCTAGGAATTTCTATTCCTTGCAGCATCGGTGTTCATAATATTTCTAAAGATAGTGGGCTGCCTCGAACATAATAGGTGGGTGGTCCATTCTAGGTTTGGTTTATGGTTGATATTTTCTTTTGCATGGAGGAGATGGTTTGAAAAAGTTGTGTTATGAGAGGGCCAGTGTAAGTGGTATGTGGTGGAAGGGAAAGTGGTGATGGAGTGTATGTAGTGGTAGGGAAAGTGAAGGGGATGCTTATAGATGGTATGGTGGAAGAGGATAGAACATGTGATGCCACATAAGAATTAAGAATGCTAGTAGGAATAGACGAGGAAAGAATCACATTGCTAACCTGTTGCATTATTGTTGTGACTTGAGGAGTGGGATAGGTAGGTATGGATGCTACTATTGAAGGGGAGGGAGTGTGAGGTCCTCCTTGACTAACTGGCCATGCCCACAAAAGGATATGAAAATCACAATAAAACCTTTCCTAGGAATTGGACATTCCAGCAGGTGACTAATATCTCTTTATGGACGTTCATTTACTTATGATATTGCTATCAGGATTCAACCATGTAGTTTCAAGTCAAACTCATTGACCCATGTTTCATGAGTAGTGGTTCAACAAGAACCCATCTCTCATGATATCGAATGGTTCATTTACTTGTCAAACCAGGGAACGTATACTTTGAATGGCGCAGCACAATATATGCACTAAGAACTAGTTTCAGTCACAACTTAACAGAAATAAATACTTGGAAGGAATTCTATCTATGCTACAAGAAGGTAATGCAAAGTTCTTTTAACTCAACCATGATTTGACTAAAACAGAAACCATAACAGCTATGACTGAAACACAAACTATGAACTGTCCTTATGCTGCAGGAACAGGCACAGGGATGGATTCTCGATGCTGCAAGAGCAATACAAGACTGAGTTTGTATGGAAACTTCAAAGATGAAAGCTAACTGATAATCAACAGAAAAGAACAGCTAACTAACTAGCTACAAATACTTACTAAGTGGGCCCCCTTAGTAAGCATCTACTGATTACGCAAGTGCTGAACTTAGAACTTCATCAAAATTTGTTCATGAAAATAGAATGGTATACATTGCTTTGTTGATATGGAAACTAACAACAAACTTTGTCTCTTGTCATACAGATTCTGCTTTTCATTATTATCATACTGACTCTTACATGATATCTGCTATCTTTCTATCACTATGCTTCTATCTTACTTCTAACTATCATCTCCCCTTCCTCGCGCAGGAGGAGTACTTTATTTTAAAAATCAAGAGAACAACTAACTAACTAACCCTATCAAAGAAAGACGTGGAAATAAAGTGTATCCCATAATCAAGGAACAAACTTCATAAATGAATTTATCTGTTCAACCCGATCCAGAGAGAATCTAGCGCTCCACTCTTTCCAGATTGACTGTCATTAAAAATCCTTCCCAACGGTTTCGGTCAAAGAGTCTTCGCTAGAGCTTCCTCGAAGTCGTGCAGGAAATAGACTTTACTGCAAGGCCGAGATCGCTGCGCTTGACTCGATCATACTTTCTTCAACAACCTGTGAAACATGAGGTAACGGATGCGAAAGAAAAGGTGCATGGCACATACACAATATCCGTTCATTAATCACATATTTAAATCTATTTCATCATTCAAAAACTATATGTGATATACCAATCATTTAGGGAGTCAACGGGGTAATAAATGTAGTCAAGACAACACAATAGGCTGCAGGAATATTTTGCTATAGGATAACCCAATAAAAGGTCTAAAAAGAGTTTAAACAACCATGAATAACAAAAGTAAAGGTATTAAAAGTTCATCATAATATCAAAACTATGAGCACATTTTGGGCTCATCACTAACCATAGTATTTGCTGGTTGGGATGTACTAGAGGTGGAAGGAACATGTTTGTGGTATATCTTAGCAATATTTTTCATAATTTTTAGGCCTTCGTCACATTCAAGCATGTGATGGATTTTTTCTATAGCATGAATCACAATGGTTGAAATGCTTTCAAGACATAGTGAATTTTGGAGATGTGTTAAGCCCTCATGAATGTTAATGACTTTTTCTTGCAGAATGTGATCGTTTTGTGTGTCAATTTGCATGTTATTGGAAGGAAAATCCTTACTAAAGGTAGGATCCATGCCTAGTGTACTAGTTGCAATACTAGGAGTGGGAGTGTTAGACAATCCAAGATGCACAATGAGTGCATTATCGTGGGATAGCATGAGTCTTGAGCTTCATCTCACTTTAAGGTATTAGCAATAAGACACCAAACACTCATGCAAAAGTTTCTAAATGCTGGTGGATGCAAATGAAATGTAAACAAAGAGAAATAAAATGCTAATAACTGAAATTCTGGAAACTGTAATAGCAATGCAATAACAAAAACAAGAAATGCATAAATGTTCAGAAAATTCTAGAAATTATAGTGCAAAATGTGCAGGAGGACTAAGTCACCCAATGTGGCGAATTAGTCCCTGTAGTGATTTTTTTTTAGATTTTTCAAAAAAATTAAATGAAATTTTATACTTTTCAGATGGTTAGATGCAACTATAGTATGGAAGTAGAATTTTTGGAATTTTTAATGAAATTTAATGCAAAAATGCAAGCTATATAAGCTTTTAACTAATGCAATTTTTAAAACCCTAGGATGCAAATTAAACAATGCAAAACCTAATGCAATGTTGATGCAAGTTGTTCCTAGGATGCAAATGCACTTAAAACCAGAAGTAAAATGTTCAAAAGTCCGTTTCACCAAAATGAACCAATTTTTTTTGTAGGGGCTTCTCTCTTACAATTCTAGGATTTTTCACCTAAAAGGAGAAAGGTATCACATAAAACATAGAGATTCACTAAAGAATAATTCTAGTATGATGGAAATATGTCTAAATGCAAAGAAATGATGAAATACAATAAATATTAATGCAAAATGTATGAAATGTAAGTTGTTTGAAAACACAATGATGTATGCAAAATGACCTAAGAATGCAAGTAAACAATAACAAAAATAAACAAGATGGAGAGGTGCACCTAGAAATAGAAATGTGATGTAGAGAGGCTCTGGAATTCTGTAGATTTTGCTATTGAAGCCCAATAGGACATTTACACCAACCTGAGCAACTTAGTCTTGTTTCAGGGAGATTTTGTTGGAATAGTTCTTGCAAATGGGTACTTAGAAATGTAAAAAACATTTTTCTAGCCTGGCAGTGGGACTAATTCACCACAGATGGCGGCTTTGTCGACGTGGGAATCTCAAGAAATTTTGGACAAGAATCTGTAGCCTTCGTTCGATTTGCACTTCCCTTCCTAACACGTGTCCAATTTAGATTCTAGAGAAAATGAGCTGAAATAGGTCTCCAAGCTTGAATTAGGATTTCTGTTGACTTGAATGACTTTGATGGATTGTTGACCACTTTTTAATACCTTACTCTTTGAAAAATCAGCATACAAGATCTACAAACACACATGCAAAGAGGGGAAAAAGGGTTGAGGGTTAGAGAATAGGGGTTTGCCTTGGTCAAACCCCAACCTAGTAATCAAACCCTAGAAAATGAAATGAAATAGAAATAGAATGATGAATGAACAACATGCAATGTCACAAACTCACCAAACCCTTGATGTTGAAACTCTAGAGATATGTAACAAGATGCTCTAATGGATGCTTGATGATGCTTAGAATTCTTGATAATGATTAAGTAAATGAATGAATTGCGTGAATAATGAATTAATAATTAGAAGATTGTAGGAGATGTAAAATGAGGGGAAAACCCTTTATTTATACTTGATTTTTCAATATTTCTCAAAAATAGCACATCACTGACTGACCTCAAAGTTAAGAGAATAAAATCCCGCTAGAAAATCAAAATTATTTTGATAATTGTGCCTAGTGGGAATAAGTTTCCCAAGCTGGTGAGTTGGTCCCACCAGGGCAATTTTACTAGGTCTTGGGGATTAAAGTGTATTTAATAACTTGGTTTAACGAGAATATTCTAAAAAATACACTTAAGTAGGGCCGAAAAATGCATTAAGGGACATTTAAACATAAGAAAGAGTTAATTTAGTGATGACAAGTCTAGAAAAGCATGAGTTTGTTTCAAATCTTTACAAGAATTTGAAATAAGACTTTGTAAGTGGTAAAAAGAGGTCATTTAAGTGAATTATAATAAAAGGGTCCTAGAAAAGTGTGAAAGTTGGTTACAACACTTCACAACACTTTTACAAGACATCCTAGAATTCTTAATGTTTCTAAAGGGTCTAAGATATAATGTAAATGTGTTGGCCACATTGCAACATTAATTCTAGGAAGAATCAATCCAAAGTCCATGAGAGAGACTCAAGTGAGTGTAAAAATGTCCAACTATACATTTTTTGGTGACACAGAAATCAATGCAAAAAACATGTTCTCGTGACTCAATCCATCTATAAATTTCCTTCCATCTACCAAACATAGTTTGAGAGTGCCATAAAATTTATTCCTCTCCTCTTCTTGCAAAGGTATCAATTTAATTCTCTTTCCATTTGATTCCATAGTATATGTATTTCTTCTTCTATAATGAATTTATTTCTAATCATGTTGTCATGGTCTCCCTAATTGTAAATGGCATGCATCCATAGGCATAATATCACACAATACTTCATCCCTATATAATCAAATATGAAATTTCACCAAACATTGTTCATTCACTAGTATCTTATGATCATCTTGAATCCATGCTATCCTATAAGGGTTGGGGTTTTTCAGTCTATTCAAATTCAACTTGTTCACCATCTCCTCTGAAACTAGATTATCAATACCACTACTATCAATGATTACATACCTTTCCTATGGACTTACATCTAGTTCTGAATAGACTTTCCCTTTGCATTGGTTCTTTAGTTACTTCCTCATGCATCAAAGCTCTTCTCATCACCAATGATTCACCTTTCTCTAGGTTTCCATATGAATTAGAGGATCCAACATTTTTTTCATCCACAAATGCTTCTCTTCCAATATTCTCAGGTTTCTTTCAAATACTTTCATGATGACACTCAAATGCTATATATCCTTCACCTCCACACTTAGGTTCCTTTGAATGGTCTTCCCTTACATCTTCCTTCATCTCTCTAGTATCCATCATTATGGTAAGAATTATGGCTTCCTCTGTAGTATGGTTTAGCATCCTTTTCTTCACTTCGATAGGGTTTTGGATCTTTTTTCTACTTCACATATGTTATCCTTTCTCCAGACTGGGTTCCACTCTTCTAAAATCTTCCTCTTGTGCTTCTCTACCTCTGTTTAGACTTCTTTTTTAGCTTCTCTTCTACATTTAATGCAAACTAGTATGCTTCTTCAATGGGTTTCATCTTAACCAAGCTCAACTCTTCTTGAATATTTGATCTCAATCTATTGATATATCTGACAACCTTCTCTATTTTTTCTTCACTATGACCGATTCTAATTATCATCTTGTAGAATTCTTTAGTATACTCTTTCACATATTTTTCTTTCTATCTCAGTTTTTGCAATCTCTTTAACAGTTCTAGCTCATAATCAATTTGTATGAATTGATTGTTTAACTTTTTCACCATTTTGTCCCAATTGATAATTCCTTCTTTGCCTCTTCTATTTTGGTCTAACTGAACTTCTTTCTGGTATAATGCAGCATGACATTTCAATTTATTTTTTCGCAAATCTAGGACTCTTTCTAGATCTTCAATTTCTTCATATTTGAATTATTCTTCCATCTCATTTATCCAATCATTCAACTCTTTAGGATTCAAATTTCCCGTGTAATTTTGACTTTCAACTCTAGGTCACTTACCAATCTTCAAAATTTCTTTTAACATTTTTACTTGATTTGATTCTTCTTCCTCATCATCTAGGGATTTTGCAATTTGATTTGCATGTTATGCTTCGTCATCACTTTCATCATTCTACTTAGGGTTGAGGCCTGACCTTTGATCTTCCTTAACAAAATACAAATAAACTCACATCTTGCGCATCATTTCTAAAATTTCATCCATTTTTCCAGCAATATTTTCCATAGCAAGTGCTCTCCTTGGTGGCATCTCTCCCCTCAAATCAGTAAAAGTGACTCAATTCGACGATCTAACTACAATGGTTTCAACTACCTCAAATCAAGGATTGATTGAAAAAAATGTAGACTTCCATAGTTTGGTGATTTGTTCACCTCAAAGAATGCCTTCATGAATCAAACCTCACTTTGATACCACTTGGTGAAGTCATGATAGGAGAGTTCCAAAAGGAACAATCCAAACCATGCAATAATGAGTCAACACAATGGAAACAACACAAAAATTGATATGTGAACATGAATATTCACTAATATGGAATTCTTACATGCAACATTAGCCACAAGGGTGAGTATCCAGGGCTCATATGCCTTACCACCAATGCTTCAACAATACAACTAGACAATAGGCCTTACTACATGCCCTCAAAGGGTTTATGTGAAAATATATTGAATTTGAGTCTTATCCTAAAGCTACTAATCTACTGATCATATACGATGAATTATAATGTTTATAAATATGCTCCTCAAGCTCCAATATAGGTCTGCATTGGGCATAAGGGTTAATAACCTAATGAATACTTATACATGAATATCTGCCTTAAGATAAGAAGAATAAAATCTATACGCAATGATATAACTTATGAATCTTTAGGATAGGTCCAATGAACCCACAATGCTTTAACGATATTCTATATAACTATGTGCAATCTAGAATAGGTCCACACTAGGAAATCTAGACCAGGTTGACCCCAAATGCTTTGATTCGTAAACACAGTGATTTTTTTAGAGTGATAACTTTCAATAGACAACTGCAAATGATGTTAAATTTGAATATGTGATATATGTTAACATGTAGATGTTATATCCTACTCCGTGAGTTGAGAAATGACGATGTGGTAAAATGTTGAATGAACTACTTAAACTACTACTATATACAATGTAAGAAAATAACTATTTTTAGTTGACACAAGATTGCTTTACAACATGGGATGCTCCTACATTAAAAATCATCTTCAATCTTCAACCAATCCAATATTTATAAAATCTTAAAAAAAAAACTTTAATTAAACCTTTAAATCCAAAAATGGTCTTAGGCTCATCATGGGCATCTATATTCAAGGAAAATGTCTTCTCCATATCAACTGAATATTTTATCTATATCTTGGGCAAGTAAAGAAGATAACACTAAAAGAAAGTAGGTATAGGAATTTTACAAAATATTTTTATCACCAATGTGTGAATCTCTGGCATCATCCTCTTAGAAAGTAAGACCTCCTAGGGTGGACACCAACTTCCTAAAAAATTAGGATCTTCTCATATGTCATCATCTATCATGTAGGAGGCCATCTCAAAAATAGGACCCACAGAGTGAATGTAAACATAGGAAGATTAATATATTAGGATAATTTAATATACACAAGGTAATCAACTGATTAATGGTAAGACAAAATGGTTGAGACACCTTAATCCCAAGACTGCAAAGTCTCAAGGAGGAGAATTTGTTAGTAAACATAAAAAAATGAAATTTTATGAAGGATTTATTTGTTTATTTGGGATAGGTTATATCATATCAAGGGTTACAAATGGATCACAAAAGGTACAAACTATAAGATAATGGGTTATACCTAAGAGTGTGCATGAGGTTTGGAGTTTCCATTTTTTAGGTTGCTTTTAGTATTGGTTTACTCAAAAAAATTAGTAGGATACATGAACCAATAATCAAAACCATAAGATGAGATAAAATGAGTTTGAGTTGACAACAAAAACTAATAAGAGTTTTGAGACCCTAAAGAAGTTTTTCACTAAGGAAAAAATATTAGAGTTACCTATTCTTACAAAGGTGTTTCTAGTGGGACAACAAGCAAAGTTGTCCTTATTCAAGAGGGAAAACATATTGCATATTTAATTTGAAATTTTAATTATGCCAAAAAAATGTATTATGATTTTTATCAATATTTCTATTCCATATTGAAACCTTAAATAATTTGTAACACTACTTTCTTCTTAAGGAATTTTTTATTTATATAGATCATCATTCTTTGTAATTTATTAATAGTCAAACCAAGGTTAACTAGTGACACATGATGTGGGTTGACTTATTATAAGAGTATATTTTTTTCCTCAAGAATAAATGTGTACATTTGAACAAACTATTATATTCATTTAGTAGGAGAGAAGTGTTTTTTTACTAAAATGAGAGATGAACTAGCTTGATTTGATTATATGAAGGAGTTATACAAATATAATTCAAACTTTGAGCATGCATGGACATGATATATGGATCCTACTAGTATGGATATGATAATATGAATGAATTCTTTCATATAGGATAGGTTGTTATTCAAAGGAAAATTCCTATATACACCTCAAGTCCATCAATGAGATAAAATTTAATGAGAAAAAAATTGTGTTGTTTTAGCTAGACATTTTGGTATTGATAAGACCATAGTGAAACTCAATGATAGATATGATTGGTTAAGGATGATGATAGAAATAAAAATAAATATGTAAACATGTCAATTATTTTTAATATAATAAAGGAGAGAGTCAAAATACTAGGCTATATTGATTACTACCAATATTGTAGAAACTATGGAATCTTATAAGCATTGATATTTTTCTTGGAATACCAAGAACACAACAAGGTAAGGATTATATTTTTTTCTTGTTGATAGATTTTCATGATTACTACATATCTTTCAAAATGGAAAATAATGCCACACATGGTACAAAAAAAAATTCAAGGGGGTTGTTAGATTGAATTTTTACTTAAAAGTATAGTTTTATATTGTGACACTAAGATTATAGAAGATTTTAGAGGACACTTCAAAAAAATATAGGCATTGATTTAAATTTTAGCTCTACATATCATACTCAAATGAATAGGAAGAGTCAAATTGTTAGTAAGATCCTTAGAAATTTAAGATGATTGATTGATGACAACCCTAACCAAAGTGATTTGATACTATCACAAGATAAATTTCAATTATATAAGAATCCTTTACACATTATTTTTAGATAGAGAGCTATTTTAAAATTAATGGATCCTTATAAATGAAGATTAAAAGAAGAGGACTATTTTCTTGTCTTTTATTATGAACTTGGCTTTGCTTGGATCTTGGAAATGTGCCTTCTACCACTTGTTTATGATCTTTAGACGTGAAGAAAGCGACAGAAAAGAATTCAACGCTCCTGATTCCTTACAAATTTTGTTATTCACTTTTCATCCTTGTACGCTTCAGTTCACTTTCTATTTCCTCGATTTTACGTTTCTGCTCTATTTCCTCGGTTTTACGTTTCTTCTCTATTTCCTCGAATTTATGTTTCTGCTCAAGAGCACTTCTCGCAGCAATTTTCTTTGCCACTTCTTTCTTTTTACTTTCACCCCTTCCAACCATCTCACCGTCTATAAATACTTCCACAAGTATCATTTCCTCTTCTGACACTTTGAACTTATGATCTTTGTACACAACTTTATTGCCCCTTTTTTGACAAAACTCTTGGA
>VDFB02121069.1:0-24932 GCA_007258455.2 Sequoia sempervirens
TTTTTTTAAATAAACTATATGTGAACAATCTTCAGACATTTCTTTTCAAGTTGAAAAAATTAAAAAAGAAGAAGAAGAAATTTTAGGTCATCTTATGCGTAATGTACATGAGGGGTTTTCAAAATAACAATTACGACCAATAAAAAATTAATGAAAAATATATTCAAAAGAATTACAAAAAAGTATCTTGAGAAATCTTTAGTGTCTTATAGATCTTTTCCCAAAAGGACTCAAAAAATACTTTTATTTAGGTCAAAATGTGGTTGACACACATGCATGGTATGGTCTTGAAAAATGACTTTTAAACAATGGATTTTAGACATGCCTATTGAAAATCATCTTGTATCATCTAGGTATTATAATAAATTATATATTTAGAAACTATACTCCGAGTACAACATTTCATATTAATAACTTTTTTTAAGATTAAATCTTTAAGTGCTTCAAATTTTTTGGTCAAATGTGACAAATTCTAAAAATCACAGAAAACACTTCCACCTTTTGGCCAAAAAGTGAACTCAACTTCTTGCACAAACCCTTATGTTTGTTTGATTCTTGAGAAATCAACATATCATCCATAGTCAATTAAACCTACTCTTGAGAGTAAATGAAGTGGAGAAGGGTGCATTTCAATTCGAGTCACCAAGGGCTTATGTATGAGTATTTTAAAATTGTACCCTTATAACTTTAATTAATCCTAACTGAAGTAGCTAAAGAATTTCCTACTATCATAGCACCAATAGAACAAACCATGAAGACTCCTTTGAGAACACCTCCAACCTATTTCAAGACCTAAATATTTGTGCTATCTCCACCACATACATTCTTGTCAACCTTTCCCTTGTTTTCCCTAAACTCATCAATTGAGACCAACAAGGCTCACTACCTTTGGATACATTCCAACATAATGAAGCAATTTTCCAACTTTTGGGATTTCATGAATACCTATCAATGGGAGACCAAAAAGATGGATTTGATATTGAAATTAACATTTTTGTCTACAATGGGAAAGGATAATGTTCCTTAGTCTAAAAAATGTAAAATAAAAAAAAAGAAACAAAGATTTCTCTAGTGAAAACCTTAATGAGGCACTATCAGACACATAAAAATAAAAAATAAAATATATGTCCTTTGGTGATAACCTTTTTAAGGCATTAGAGGATGAGGAATTTGAACTTACCCTTTTAGTACCATACTACCAAGAAAATTATATAGTTTTTGTTGAAGAAGTACAAGAGATCAATTTGAGCACAAAATAAGAACCAAAGATTACTTTCATGACAAATTCAATCACACATGGAGAAATAAAATTTTATATATTTTCTTGAGAAGGCATATATAAAATTATCATGGTCCTATGTAGATATGCCCGGTCTTGACCCATCAATGATAGTACATCATCTAGCAATGTATCCTAATGCCAAACTAGAAAAGTAGAATCTCAAAAAGATGCATCCATAGATTTCTCTCCTAGTAAAAGTAGAACTTAAGTAACTTCGAGAAGTTAGATTTATATGCTCCATTGACTATCTTGAGTGGGTATATAATATTGTTTTATATTTTCCAAGATAACACGGGATATTAACATCTACACAAATTTTAAAGATCTTAACAAAGCATGTCCCAAAAGATGATTTCCCACTACTAAAAGTTGATATCATAGTTGACCTCATGATGGATCATGAAAATATATCACTCATGGATGGATTCTTTGGTTATAACTAAATTATAATAGCAATATCATACCAATGTAAAATTACCTTTATTGCTCCTTGGGGCACTTTCTATTATCGGGGGATGGCTTTTTATCTAAAAAATATGTAGGAGCCACATATTAAAGAGCTATGAAAATCATATTTTGTGATCTAATACAAGTCATTATGGAGGACTAGATGTTGCCCAACTCCTAGGTAAGTCCAAAAAAAGAGTAGGGAACATCCAAGTCCTTGAGTGTATCTTTGATCACCTAGCCAAATAATAGGTACATTTAAACCCAAAGAAATATATCTTCAATGTCACTTCAAGAAATATTTTTGGGTTTTATTATATCACAAAGAGGAATTGAGGTAGATACAACTAAATTCAAAGAAATAATAGGACAAATATCAACCGTTCTCACACCTTCTCAACAAGAATGTAACATTTCAATGGGATGGTTCTTTTTTACATTCTTTTGAATAGCTCAAATAATATCTAGCATCTACAAAATTTGTAAAAGTTTATACATTTTCTGATTTCACTCTTTTATCTTCAATCATATCTCTAGGAAAGTAAAATTGCACATCTATGTGCTTGGTCCTTGTATAATTATTTACTAAATACACTAAACTCTTACAATAAAAAAAAATTGCACCTAATTCAACCCAACATCTAAACACAATCTTTTCAACAAAATAATTATTTATTGGAATAGGTAGTTGCCATATACTTCACCTCAATAGTAGAAAAAATAACAACAATGTATCACTTTCTTATCCAATTTTTTTTACCACAAAATAAAGTAAACAACTATGTATTGGTGGATTTTCTTTTATTGACATCTCGATCCCCATATGTACAACATAACCATGAATATTCAAGGAAATAGATCATCTCCTATCATACTACCATGATAACAAAAGGAATACTCCAAGGAACCTTAAATATATATATAAAGACTCAATTAACTACATGCTAATGAATTCATCCACTATTAGACATAAATATATTATGAACTCCCACTATTTGGGAAATGTTTAGCCTAGTACAAAACATAACATTATTTAAAATTCTAACTATAATTTAAGAAGGTACTTTTCTCATGTATTAAATTTTAATAGGAGAAGAAGGATACTATGTAACAAATAATTTTATCCTCAAAGTAATAGGGACATGCAGTGGTCTATAATTCTTCATGTTAAACCTCTACAAAATTATATTGACATGCTTAATTTGGCCAAGTTGTAAATTTATGTTTTCTCTATCTCTTATTGTCTCCGTATGAAGAATCTATTTAGTCACACATACATCTTTCATTTTAAAGCTAGCTGCAAATTGATACTTTAGTTTTGAAATAAATTATTTCCCCTTTCTAATGAACAACATATCATCAATATATAATGCAATAATCAAGAAATAATTACCACCAGATTCATAATAAATAAAGTGATCTAATTTAGAATGGTTAAATTCCAAACTAGACACAAATGTATCATTTTTTTGGTACCACATCCTTGGTGACTTCTTGATGCCATACACATATTTATTTAACTTAAAATAATTTTTTCTTTACCTTTCACCATGAGTTTCTCTACTTGTGTGATGGAAATTTCTTCTTGTGAATCACCACGAAGAAAAGTAGTTTTGTGCATCCATTTGTTCAATACCGAAATCATAAGTTGTTGAAATTGAAAGAAAGAATCAAATGGATGACATTTTAGCAATAGGAGAAAATGTCTCACTCTAATTTTCCCCCTCAATGTGGAAGTAACCTTTTTCAACTAGCTTCACCTTGTACCTTTCAATATTACCATTAAAATCCATTTTCTTGTTAAATACCCATTTACAACCAATAGTTGCATCCTTTAGGAAAAGCCACCAAGTCCTATGTGTCATTTATTTTAAGTACTATCATCTCTTCATTCATGGATATTTTATAACTCTACATCATGCATACATAAAGCCTCTTGAACAACTCTAAGTCCATCAAGGTTGGTATTAAAGAAAATATACGTCTCTAATCACCGAGGGGATATCTTTCTAGTGTCTATCTACACTTGGTTGACTTTTGAACAAGACAAGTAGAAAATTCTTCCTTCTTTTCTTGAAATATTCCAAATTTGAAGAGGTTTCCTCAATTTAAATTTAATTAACCTAAGAGGAAATTGAAACACATCTTTCTTTTCACTTTATTCTAGATACAATCCAACAAAATAAGGCTTAATCCCTTTACAAATAACATTTCTACTATATAATATATTTCCTATAATAGGATCCTAAAGCTTGTATTCTTTCTCATCATAATTGTAAGTGATGAAAATAGATTTTATAACCTTGTTCTCCAATTTATTATGCTTCTCCCTTGGCATATGTGTATATGCCTCACAACCAAAAACACAAAGATTCCTTAATGAATGAGCTTTACCTAATCACACGTCTATAGATGTTCTATCAACAAGTGATAATATAAGAGACCTATTTGTTAGGTAGCAAGTAGTGGCTACAACCTTGACCCAAAACCTTTCTTTCAAGTTAGATCCTTGTAGCATATTCCCAGTCTTCTTGATCAATGTCTTATTCATCCTCTTTGCAACTCCATTCTATTTTGAAGAATACAACAATGTCTTATACCTTTGAATGTCATAATCCTCAAAAAAGTAATCAAAATATGTAGAACAACATTCACCACCATTATCAGTCCTCAAACACTTAATATTTTAACCATATAGGTTTCTACTATATAACTTTGAACTCCATAAAATGATTGAAAATTTTAGATTTTATTATAAGAAAATAAACCCATGTCCTTCTACTATATAGTCATCAATAAAAGAAACATAATAAAAAATGTATAATTGAAGGAACATCTACAAGACCAAACACATCTAAATGAATAATATTCAATAACCTAAAAGACATATGATAACTTGATTTCATACAATATTCCTAGGGTAATGATGTAACTATTAATGCTCTATGATGCTCTTGATTTCCTCACTTCTAGGTTTTCTTGCATTATTTCTCTATAATTTTAAATGGATAAGAAATGTTCTTGAATACTATATAACACATAATCTACATAGACATGCACTAAGTTGGTTAACAATGGCTAGTAGAAAAAGTTGAAAAATGTAAAATTGGAATTGAGATATAAATAGTCAAGGCTTAGACCCAAATACATAGAAGTGATCTAAGTCAATTCCACACCCATGAATCTAAACCAAAGTGATAAGAATTGATTCATAATAATAAATAATGAATGAAGACAAGCTAGAATAAAATTTCAAGCTAAATTTAGTGCAAGAATATGGCACTTATAATTTTATTATTGAATAAAGAACAATGTAATCAAAATAAATCCTAAACATGATATTGCTATCAAGATTCAACCACATAGTTTTGAGTCAAACTCATTGACCCATGTTTCATGAGTAGTGGTTCACAAGAACCGATCTCTCATGATAATGAATGGTTCACTTAGCACTCCATTCATTATCATGAGAGATGGGTTCTTGTGAACCACTACTCATGAAACATGGGTCAATGAGTTTGACTCGTAACTACACGGTTGAATCTTGATAGCAATATCATAATTTGACACACTGTGGAAAATACCTCCTACTTATCAATTGATGAGCTGAAGGGGCTCTATAATGAATGGTTCATAAGGCACAACACTTGTTGAAGGTTTTGCAAATGGGGTTGCAAGCTAAGTGGGTTTAACCTTATAGAGAACTCTGCGGTTAAGCGCGCTTGAGCTGGAGTAGTACTGGGATGGGTGACCTCCCGGGAAGGCCCAGTGCTTCACCTCTGTGAGCATCACCTAGATGTAATGAGTGCTAAGTGAACCATTCATTATCATGAGAGATGGGTTCTTGTGAACCACTACTCATGAAACATGGGTCAATGAGTCTGACTCAAAACTACATGGTTGAATCTTGATAGCAATATCATAATTTGACACGCTGTAGAAAATACCTCCTACTTATCAAATCCTAAACATACCAAGAAAACTTAAATATAAATATCCAATTTTCAATATTACAAAGACATCTAAATTAAATTAAATTTTATTTGTATACTAATATTTAATACTAATTGTACTCATCTTATAATATTAAATAAAAATAAATTCTTTTTGTGAACCCTCCATTCATCCCTTACAAATCTTTAATACTACTTGTGCTTATCGTATAATATCAAATTCTTCTCCTAACATTATTAGTCTCATGTTTCTTAACTATTTACTCTCTTTTTAAGGGTTTTTTATTGGAAGCGAAGAAATGAATTTAAGGATTGCAGCAACAAAGAGACACAAGGCCTCCTAGATTTAAATTGACTTCAGTGGACAATATTTTATGCCGAAGGCGTATCCTACTATGAACTGCACCAGACTATTTTTTTAAATCGATGGCTGAAGCCATCCTGGAGATGAATGAATGTTTTCCCATCGTTCGATATTCCGTCCACCTTTTCACGCCACCATGATCACCGCTTCTCATGTCATCCGTTTTTCACGGCGTCCGCTTTGCACGCAGTCCGCTTTACTTTCTCGCCAGTCGCCGGTATTAATGCGCCTTCATCATATCAAACTTGCTGGCACGCCGTCCGTATCAATGCACAACTATAAAGTGAATCTCATCTGTTATAATCATTTTCACCGAATAAAGCCGTTGGAAAACACAAGACGATACCAGTGGCGGCACATTACCCGCTTCCTGAAGAAGCTTGGAGGGGGCAAGCAGGCCAGACTCCTGTCGATCAGCTTCTGCGCTCCTGCTGCTGTCCACATCAGACGGTGTCCTTCTATGCTAATGCTGCTGTCAATCTTTATTACATCAGAATCGGTGATGCTTGTCCATTATTTTCATGCGATTTCCTATTCAAACAAGATTTCACCAAGATTTCGAGCAACAAGATTTCTTTATCTGGCGCTAGGCTGTAGCGCCATACATTGCATGTCGTAACAAGTTAAACCAAGCACGCCTCCTTGCCCCTGCGCGAAATCGAACTCACGATCTGTACCCTTGGTTTGAATTTTCTTCGTCCACTGGAATTTAGTCATAATTTGACATCCATTACCACTGGAAGATTCCAAAACAATTAAAAAATCAGAAACTACTGAAAACTTAGTAAAAATACCAAGGCAACCACTTTCAACATGATTTATCCAGTAAACTATATGGATGGACAAGATCTTTTCCTACGCTTTTGGACAACAACCGGGGGCATTGTTAAGGTGACACGTTGTAAATTCTGAAATGATTATGGAAAGAAACAGTGGGGCCCGTCGTACGTTAACTTCTCCAGAATGCTACACTTTCTCAGTTTTGGTCCCCGTGCGGTCAAATAAAATTGGTGTTCACTAAATGAGCTTTGTCTGCATTCAAAAGATCTTGGAGTGTGCATACACCATCCGTACAAATTTTCCACAGTAAATTTGCCTCACATTTGACACTTGCTCTGGCCTGTGTGCTGGGCTTGTCTAATAATGCACAACATGCAAGTAATTAAATTACAGAAGCAAAACTCAGGCGATATTTTTTATTGAGGATGAAATTCCAGATACTCCTGCACCGTGTACGACCGCTTTTTCACTGCTTTCCCCGCCGCTCCTCCAAACTCTTCCTCGCTAGTATTGAGCTTTCACCTCTCCAATTTGGCGAGCTGCAGCCTGAAATTAAGGCTTTGACGAGGAATTTACAGTATGTTAATGAACGTATTTAGGTTTTAAATCTTGTTTTATTTTTAAATAATTGTTTTTCATTTATTTGAAAGAGTTATTTATATTTTACTTAATATAATATTTGATTTATAATTTGTTTAAGGTAATATTTGATTTATATAGATATATTTTTAATATAAAATTTGATTTATAAATTTATTATATGAAATGTGGATTATATTTTAATAATAAAAAATAAACTATAAATAATTTAGTTGTACTTATTATTATATATTATATTTTAAAATAAAACTATTAATTACATAAAATGATTAAAATTTATAATTATTAATTAGTATACTTTTATATAGTATGACTTTCCACACTTCTTTGGTGTACCCATTGCACACTAAGGTGCAATTATAGGTATAAAAAAATTCTAATTGCTTCCAACTGTGTAGCTTATGAAATGTTAATATCTGAGTTCCTCAAGAAACTAATTTATCTTACCTTCCAAAAAGAATGCATTTCAAGCAAATTTTTGATAAGGAAATAACTCATTTCTATCATCAAAGTTTATTATACTTCGATCGCATCTAGAAACATAAGAAACACATTTCCACTTATAGTTTTTGCACAACATCAACTATGTAGACAATGTGTTAGATCTAGAAAAGTTTACAAAACACTTCTAAAGATTTTATTCACAAGAGTGCTTGGAAGTGTTCGGACTCTATTTTCCTATAATCTTGGAAGTCTTTGAGAACAAATCATCTTGTTGTAAATAATCTGCAATGGTCCTTAGGACATTCCTTCAACAAAATTTGGTATGGATTGCATATATCGTGATTGAAAAATCATAAGCACCGTGAAAATATGTGACATGCAAAATAAATAGAGAAATTTAAATAATTATTGGTGTCCAATTGATGGTTTTTGGGTTGGCAGGTACTTAGCCAAAAATATAATATTTAGATAAAATAACTAGGCAGATTCCAATATATTTTGCTTAGCTTTGGTAGCAATAGACAAAAGAAAAGTACAGAAGGTGTATAAAGAACTGAAAACACATATTCTGAAAGCTTTTTGGAACATGTGTAGTTTTTCATATTAAGAAAGCTAGAATGTTAATAATCAACAAAAATTGAAAGTATATTGGGCAAAAGATTGCAACACTTGATTTGTATGTTTGTTGCTTCATTTGAGTAATTGATGACTTACCCTTGCAGGTTGTCTATTAGGACTTGGCAATGAAGCTAGGCATTCGACTTTCACTTGCCAAGTTAAAATAGGCGTTTTAGGTGTCTCTAATATGTAGGTGCTCAATTTTATGTTTTTCAATTACATAATGTTGCTGAACCAAATCATTCAGATGCAGATGTTTGAAATATTTAAAATTAGATCCTTTTGATCATATTATCATATCACATAGAGAAACTAGTAAAATAAATGCGCTGAAATGGCATATGAGATAATCACATTCATTAATTAGACATTATTCCTTTATTGCAGAGCTGGATATTTTTATGTTGGACAAGAATTCTCCATTTCCATTAGCTTTTGAACTATCCAAGTAAGGATTCTCATAGCAACATTTTGAGATTTAATCAATAGTTTTTAGTTTGTCATCACCTCTTGCTAAAATTTACAAAAATCCAAAGAGTCAAAAGGCATAAGAGAACAAGAGAACTATATTCCTAAAGAACAAAATTTATTACAGAGTGGGGAAACACTTCAATCACCAAGAAGACGATAACTATTGAAACTCTAGAGTCTTGTTCACTCGAGATTGTGATTATAGAGCTTGTTGGAAGTCCAAAGATTTCTGTAAGTTTTCCTACCCAAGAAATTTTGGTTGGTTCTTCATTGTCATAGATAATCAACGCCCAAAAAACCTTGATTCACGGATTTTACTACTTAATTCCAAAAATAATCTATATTGTCGTCTTTTAATTGCAAATGGTATACTCTAGAAATTGTTCTTTTCTAGATGATAAAAAAGTACCAACTGTCCGGTTGAGGACTGTGGAAAAGGTTTGATGTATATACCAACTAATCAAACATTTTTTCAATTTTTCTTAACATATTCCATAACTTTGATTACTATTAGCTTTTTTCGGCGTAACCATTGCACACCAAGGTGCAATTGCTAGTTAATATGATAAGCAAAATATTTAAAAAGGTACAAAGCAGTGAGATTTTACATGAAAAACAATTATTACTTTAAAATTTACTAATTATAGAGAAACGGTTCCACGGCCTCCTAAGGTGCTAGGACGAAACAACACATCATAATAACGTCCTCCCTTGGCTTATTTTTCTTGGGGTGCTAATCAACTTTAGATTTCATACACCATTCCAACTTGAAGGAGCCGTGCAGGTGGTACGTGCAAGGTGGACATAGCTGACCTGCAATTCTTTTCAAGAAGTCCATATAGATTATCAATCATGAATCTCTCAAAACGACCAGTCTTCTTGCTGGTTTTCAGTGTAGTTTTCCCTAAAACAAACACTGCCCCCACATTCTTTGCCGATTCAAGCTGCTGCACTTCCTCATTTGCAGAGAAGTTATTTTCTGCCACTAAAGTTCTTCCCTCGTTTTGAATAACACCCGAACCATTCATGCTCTGATCCCCTAAGTTATACTGGCCTTCTCTGGTAGTGATCCTGATGTAGTCTTTGATGGTTTCAACAACCTGGTTCATAAATTCATCTCCTTCCAAGCTCGGTTCATCCATATAACCATATTGAGCTAAGCATCTGTATACACCCTTTGGTCCAAGTCGACGAACCTGGTATCTCTCTTCTAACAACACGCTCTTGACTGGAACCATTCTTATTGTAAGAAAAATAAGAATTTCATGAAGAGAACCCACAGTATTCACATAGTGCCTGAAAATTGGTGGCAAACCATAGAGGAGGTCACTGCACAAGACAGACACTCCTGGGACTCTACAGCCCACATTGGCAACCAATTCATCCATATCTTGTGGACTTAATTTTTTCTCCATTGCATATGCATACTTCTTATTCCGCCCATAATTCCAAGAGAACATTATGATCAGAAAGAATGCCGAAATTAAAAAGGGAGCCCAACCACCCTGGGGTACCTTATTCAATACAGATGACAGATAAATACCTTCTACCAGAAAAAACACAATGAAGAAGGGTAGTATAAGTGATATATGTAAGTTCCAAACTACAAGCATGACCACGGTCACCAAGCATGTTGTAAGAAGCATCACAGTAATCACAGCAACACCTGCACCACAAAATACAAAGATTAGTATTCAGAGTATGTCTTTACCCCGCAAAATCTTTTCTGGAGCATCAACTTCTTGAAAGTTTCGCAAATGAGTTATAAATTTGGAAGAAACGGAGGTGGCTACTCTCTAAGTTAAGACCCCACAAATGATGTAACACTATGATGAACTGTATTAGACATCAAATTTATAAAATTAAACCAAAGTTAGGACCACCTTTATAAATCTTCGATAATCTTACCATAGGCATTTCCAATTGAAGTACCACTTCGGAAACCTAAGAGTACTGCAAGGCAGAGAATCATTATTATGTAGTTAATCTCTGGAGAGTAGATCCGACCCTCCTTGTCTTTTGATGTTTGAATAATCTTCACCCGAGGGAAGCAACCTAGAGCCATGGATTGCTTTACAATTGAGAAGGTCGCCGAAATCAATGCTTGACTGGCAACTATGGCCGCTAAAGTGGCAATAACGAACATTGGCCAATACACACTTTTTGGCCAATACTTTCGATGGATACCAACATCTAGAAGAGATCAATCTCTTACAAATTTAAAACAGGTGGGGTAAGAAAGAATCGTAAAATAGTGTCCAACAATATATTGCTTACCTTCTCCGTGATCATCTGCTCTGATAACAATTATGACATATTTAATGAGGCTGACGAGTGTTAATGACCAGTATATGATGCTCAGATATCCTAAAATATCCACTTCATCTGGATTGTGAATATCAAGAGCAGCAAAGGTATAAAGGGGCGAAGTTCCAACATCTCCATAAATAACTCCAAGCGTTTCATAAGCCAGCCACAACGTTTCCCACTTTCCAACATCCTGCGTTCCCAAAAACAAAATAACATAATATCTATCAGAGAAGTTTGTTATCAGCTTGCAATGTTCTTCTGGGATCATCTCCATTGGAAAAGAATAAGAAAAGACTGTAACAACCTGCGTACTCCATTGGAGGGGGGAACATCATGTGAACTCACCTTTTTCATGGGACGTCGAATTAAATAGGACTTTGAAATTGTTCTCTCTGGAACAAGTGATCTCTTCTGTGATTCACCACTCTCACCTTCTTCACTAATATCTCTTATCGCTTCTGACATCTCTACTCTACGATCATTATCAACATCGTCAACATAGTGGGACTCCGGACATTCCATCTTGATCTTTCTAATTAGAATTTACACCCAGACTCCAAATTTGTTGTTATGAAACAATAACAGAGCCTTAATCACTTCTCTATTAAAGGTGGGCAATTCTCACAGTTACGAATATAATAGTATTCTCGTTTACAAAAATAATAAAAGATCAGACCTACAGGCTTCAAATTCCAACGTTGGTTGACGTTACCAGCAATAAGGAATATAGTTTATCAACAAGCCCATTTGCAAGAGGTTTATACACATCGGTGGCAGGCAAAAGCACGGTAGCAATGTCGTCTCTTTGCGTGATTTTCTTATAACACGCAAGGGACCACAAACATTTTTCTCCGGCCGGCGAATATATTAACAGTAGAATAACAATTTACAATAGAATAACGAGCTAAAACTGAAAGAGGCCGCTGTCAGCGTGGCAAAAAAGTCACATATAGGAAATTATCTGGGGTAGGACCTGATCTGCCTGCTGACCTTTTGTATATGTTTGTTTAGATAATTGGTATCTCCCCTTTTTATATATGGATTAAAATATTAAAAGAAATAAATTATGGAGCACCTGCAGTACTATAATGATTTAATTGAAAAAGAGGATTATCCAATTGAATACTTAATTTATTTTAATTTAAAGTCATATATGTAATGGATGAGCTTAATTTTTTTAATTTTAGCAAGTGACATAAATGAGTGATATATTTAATGTTGTAAAATGATTATATGGTATTTTATTATTCTTTTCTAAAACCTAAAGTTATTGGATTAGGAAGATAATATTATTATCGTGTTATAATATTATTATAGGAATAAAATTACTTATTGCTTACATGATATGTGTCTTTTTTCCTAAAATCTGAAGTTATTTGATTAGGAAGATGATATTATTCTTATCTCATAATATTATTATAGCGATAAAAAGTACTTAATGCTTACATGATGCATTGTCTCTTTTTTCTTTTCAAAAATATGAAGTTATTTGATTAGGAAAATGATATTACTACAATCTTATAATATTATTACAGAGATAAAATTTATCTACTTTATACTTTTTTTCTTGTTTAGTATTTATATTTAACATTTTTGTTTATTGGGCATGATTGTGTTTGCTTTTCATAGTGACATATTTATTTCCCTTAAGCACACATAATTTATTAAAATTACCCACTTTTTGCTAACATCTTTCCTCTTGTCATTCCCGATTGTTTCACCATTGTAGCTACCTCCCTACTTGCAATTATAGTCAAACTTGCTTGCATATGTAGTATTTAAAAATATTTTTTAATTTTTGATTCCATTTTTTCATCTCTCTTCAAACACAAATCTATTTTTTTTCCTAAATGGTTATTAATTGTCAAATTATTCTTTGGAAACTTAAAGGATTAAAATAAGTGAAAGAAAGAAATACATTAGCACTTAGTGGAAATATATAAAGGAAAAATCATGGAATTTTGCATAGTTACTAGGTTGAACATGTGATACCTACCTATACAAACAAATTAACTTTTAAAATTACTTTTTTTTTTTAACGTATATTTAAGGTCTACAAATATATTTTGAATACTCTCAAAGATGTACCATACTGTCTTATATACTCATTTGACTTCATCACATCTCTTTACACCACCTAACCTATTGAATACAATTAAAAGTATGAATTTAATACATAAAACTAATTCAAAGACTAATAATGGAAACTAAGACCCCAATGGTCTTTCAAATTGAATTCAAGTCTTTCATCACACCTCCCCCATTAGGAGGAATTTTTCCTAAAAATATATAAGAATTCAATGGTAGTGGGCTAATGGAGCACAAGTTGACCATCACCAAACTTGGAAGTTTTTGTCTACAATTTATCTAATGAACCTATTGTCCTCCTTATTTCTAATTTCTCTAATAATGAACCCTCTTTTCACTCCCAACCTCAACTTCCTCCCAAGGACAAGCCTTCCTTGTGTACTAATCAAAATATTAATGTTTGGAGTATATGTCAATGCACAACATTGGATTTCTTAGCATAACAATGCATCATAAACATCTTCCCACTCAATTTAAGCCTATATAAATTCTTTACCCTATGGCTAAAAACATATCTCTTAAAGAGATATGTATTCCCAAAGATTATATCACATACAAGTAATGTAATTCCATCTAGTAACACTACATCTTTAAGAATGGGAGTAATCCCAAAAAAACATATATTGCACCTAGTCATTGTCATTTCTACTCCTTACTTTATCCACCATAAAAAGTATGAATGCAGATAATCTACTATCTCTAAGTGAATTTCACTAACTAGATTATTAGAAGCAATGTTTACTTGTAAAAAATTATTAAAAATGGCATTGATCTTCTTATCACTCACTTGAATTTTGATTGAGAAAAGGAGAGTAAGCTCATTTCTGTAATGTGAGTTAACATCAACCTTGAAAACACTAGGTTGCAAAGAGTTTCATAAGACAATCTATCATCCAATAGAGATATACACACAACTTCTCTAACATTGCCTCCATATAAAGTGCTCTTATATTTACCCATATTAGCCTAAGAAGGAACTAAATCTATTAGAAATTTGAAATAGATTGAATAACCCAACAAACTTTATAAGAGAAATTCAAAGCCACATAAATAGGAAAGACATAAACAATAAAAATAGGCAGCTCTAAGAGATATACAATATCAAAATTATAGAATTGTATTAAGATCTTCCAAGATTAGAAAAACAAGCTAGATAGTGAGTTTATATATAATTGAGAAAAGGATGGAGGTGGAAAATCAACCAATTGGAATTCACCACCAATAACCACCAACATTAAATAAAGTGGTGAAAAAGTAAATACTCCACTCTTTAAGGGTGGAGGGTAAAAGAACAAACCTATGTCACACTTTCAACCAACTAAATAGTTCTAAGCAAAATAATTTTTCCCTAAACAGTTTTAGATGAAACTATTTTTCCTGAAACTAGATGCCTATACATGGTAGAGATAGTTTTGGGTGAAACCCGTTTACCTAAAACAAAAAAGCATTTTTTTTCTTTCGTCGATTAAAAATATAACTCAATTGTAAGGAAGCTAAGGTAGTGGAATAACTTCCTACACTAATCTTGAGAGGAGAATAATGCAAAAATTTCACAGATCTTTAACAATTATAGAAACTTAAAAAAAAAAAAACATAAATATCATGTGTACCACAACACAACGATTTACATGGAGAAAACCCTTTCGAGAGAAAAAAACCACACTCAAAAATTTGTCAAATATATTATTCAGAAATCACAAAGATTACAATATACTTGCAGATCAAGCTTCCCATAAGAGTATCACCAACCAGAGATACAAAGATAACACAACCACTATTAGACTCCTAGAATACATCACAATACATAGTCATAATACAACGCTCTCATAAAATAGGGTTGCCTTCTAGAGAAATTCAAGCCAACAAAAATATTGACCATCAGATATGGGACATAATGATGAACGATACATATTTACAATAATAAATTGTACATAAAATTTGGCTTCCGAGGGTGCTACCCTCGAGCGCCTACTGAGGCACATTGTCCCCTATACCCCCAACAGGGGGGATGATCCCCCTAGACCCCTCATGGGGGGGGGACCCTGTGCCCCCCATCCTCATCATATGAAAAATACCTTATGTATCAATAATAACTTATGTAATTGTAAGGATGAGACACATTTTCCCAACATCAATTTACATGTAAATTTTTGTCTAAAAGGGTTTCAGTCAAAACCCTTTCACTCAAAATTTTCTATATGGCATCCTTGTTGGTAGCCACTTTATCTATTTTTAGAAATTTCTAGGAACTTCCACTTGAACATGACATTCTTCAATCAGACTATTTTTTTAAACTAAAAATAACCTTTTGTAGATCTGAGAATCGAGGATCTAAATATATATTTTTTGATAATTTGATTTTTTTTAATATGTGTTTTTTAAATAATGCAAGGAGGTTGTTATAATAATTAGAAATTAAAAAAATACTAAAACATATTTTAAAAATTTGAAAAATATATGGCGCACTAGAGGAGCAAATCCTCTCCAAAAGGGTATAATTTTTTTTGAAAATGATAAAAACTAATGATATTAAGCTTCCACAGTCCATATTGTAGAACTATATATTTTATTTGATTGTGTGGAAATTTTTTTCTTTAACATTTCAGATCACACTCTATGATCCATAATTAGGATGGTAGAGAGCAAGAGGAGAAAAATGATAAAAATGTTAGACAATATTTGATGTCAAATGAAAACTATCAAAATTTTCTACATTTGATTTTAACACATTATTATGATGAAAATATACATCAAAATTTTATTTTATTTTTCCATGCACTAGATATTGAAATTATCTATTTGGAAAAAAATAGGAAAAAATAATCTACTTTTTTCTTGATGTCAACTCAACATTACTTTTTCCTGAAATTTCTAGCAAATTCAAAATTTTCTCTTAAATTTATAAAAAAGGAATCCTGGAAATAATTTTAAATTGTTTTAAAAAATTATAAGAATAAACTTCATGAAGAGTTCTACATTTCATTAGTTTACATAATTTTGAAATTAAAAAACATAAAGACCACTTTTATGCGGTTGAAGTTGAGATTTTTTTATGTCGATTGATTCCTTTATAAAAGTGTGATGCAAGTCTATACAATTACCCTGGAGACACCTCACCATTTTATCTCATAGTTATTAAATAATAAACTCACTTTATTATCCTAAGAAATCTTAATAGAAGTATAGGAAAAACCTATAACTAAGAGAAAATAAATTAACCCAGTAGGAAAATGAAAACATACACCAACACCTCATTTTAAGTGTAGTTTATTGGGATGTGAAAGATGATGGGTCCTATAAAATGAGGCCATGTTAGGTACCCATATACATATCAAATCCACAAAGAAGAAGAATCCCACTCACAAATAGAGAGAGAACACCCCCTAAAATAGTGAGGGAAGAAGAAGAGGACTCAGTAGCTCCACCCAATGAGAGCTAATGATAGATGATCAAAACTAGAGAAAATGGTCCATGATCATCAAACAACACTCCTCCCCTTAGGAAGAATGAAAACCAAATGTGTATACAAGCTATCTCCCAGGTCTTGAAAGGACTGTGCAAGAAGAAAGTGAATGATGTATAAACCCTTGAACTCGGCTCAAGTGTCCCCATGTTGATGTTGAAGGCCATCACAATCAAATTAGGTGTTCTAGGCCACACTACTAAAAATGAAAAACCAGAATCTCCTAGATATTGATTTAGAACATAATCCAAAGATTCAAATATTTCCTCTAAAGATGTCTCCTCTAAATGTTGATCCAAATTATACAAACTCATGTCAACTTGTGATAAATGATTATGTAGAGAAATAAGGAGAGGATCAGAGTGTTCACTCACAAAAACTAAAGAAGAATCAACATCATGAAAGAGAACATGATGAAATCAACAATATCATCTAGATCCAAATGAGGGACTCTACAAACAAACAAGAGATGTTTGGTAAAAAATAGTCCCAATGGACTGAATCTAGAAGACATAAATGGCCTTAATACAATAAATCATTGGAGACTCTTAAAGAAACATCTCTAAAATTTTAAGTAGCAATAGGTATGTTTGATGGGTTATCAATGAACTGATTATCCACACAAGATGTGTCCTCACAAGATGGGAAAACATAAGTCTTAGCATCATCCACAAGAGCTCAATTTTCTAAGGAAATATCACTTTTAGATGTTTGTTGAACCAAAAAATGTATAGTTGACATTTTTACACTTACTTGAGTCCTTCTAATGGGTTTTGGCTTGATTTTGTATTGATTTAATGTAGTAGTGTGGCTTAAACATTAAAATTATGGTGTCTTGAGAAGGTGTTGTGAAGTGTTGTAAAGTGTTGTAAAACATTTCTACACTTTTCTAGATTCTATTCATTACAATTCACCTAAAATTCACCTTTTCATCACTTATTAAGTCCTATTTTGAAGTGTTGTAAAGTCTTGTAATAGATTTCACACTTTTCTAGGCTTAATTTTATTAATTCAACCCTTTCTTATGTTTAAATGACCCCTTAATACACTTTCTGACTATTTTTAAGTGTGCTTTTGAGGATATTCCTATTCGACAACTTTTAATGCCCTGAAATTCCTGACACGCACTTAATTTGCTTGAGTGGTACTAAGTCACCCATAGAGGCGACTTAGTCCTTTTTGGTACAAAACTCAAAATAACTTTAAATTTCAAGCAGGATTTTGTCCTCTAACCCTTGATGTCAGCCTATGATGTGTTACTTTTAGTAAATTTTAGTAAAATCAAGTATAAATAAGGGTTTTTCACCTAATTTTACATCTCCTAATTCACTCAAGCAATCTTCCATCTCATACATCTATCTCTTACACTCATTAAGCATTCAAGCAAATCAAGCATTTTTTAGTCAAGCTATTGGAGTTCTTCATTACATATCTTCAGATTTGAGCATCAATGGTGTGGTAAGTTTATGAAATTTTCATTTGCATGTTATCTATTTATCATACTCATTTCATTCTATTTCATTGTTTAGGGTTTGATTATCAAAGTGGGGTTTGACCAAGGCAAACCCCTATTCTCTAACCCTCAACCATTTTCCCCCTCTTGCATGTAACTTTTGTATGAATATTTGTCAAGCAATAGGTGTTGAAAAGTGATCAAAAAGTGCATCAAGTCAATCAAGTCAACATCATCCTATTTCAAGCTTGGAGAGACTTTCTGCCCCATTTTCTATAGAATCAAGTAGAGGCACCTATTAGAAAAGGAAGCGCAGACCCGAGACTACAAGATTCTATCTCGAATTTCCTAAAATCTACAAGAGGACTAAGTCACCACTATGGGAGAATTAGTCTTGCTTTCGGGCCTAAAAATTGATTTTGACATTTTTGAACACCAGTTTGGTAGATTCTTGTTCTGGCAAAGTTTCCCGAAACTGGGACTAAGTCACCCAGCTTAGCCTAAGTGTCCATGTCTACATTTCAATCAACTTTTCCAGGATTCCAAAATCTTTCAACATAAAAATTATGATTCCAGGTGCACCTCTTGCATTCTGTTCTATTATTTCATCATATATTTTTCATTTCTTAGGTATTTCTACATATCATAGTGTGTTTTCCAACACTTTACATTTTCATAGTTTTGCATCATTAAATCATTTAAATTTTAGATTAGTGCACTAGTACATCTTAATTAGACATAATACACCTCATTTAACATAGTCTTGAGTGTAAACCCTTGCATTTTGGTAACCCTTTCCATCCCGTTTCTCCTTTTAGGTGAAAAATCCTAGGAGGAGCAAAGCATTGTGAAAGGGTAAACCAAAATCATCGTTTACATTTTGGTGAACCTAACTCTTTTGAACATTGTTCCTTTCTAATTTTCAAGTGCATACTAGGTTTCACTTGCATCTTGCATTAATGAAAGTGCATTGTAGGGTTTTCAATTGCATTAATGAAAAAGTTCATATTAACTTGCACTCTTGAATTGAAAAAGACAAAAATTTTGCATTTACATACTGTAGTTGCATTTGTGCAACTTAAAGACATAGATTTGCATTTAAAAATTATGAAAAAACACCAAAAAGTCATTAGTGGGACTAAATCGCCACCTTGGGCGACTTAGTCCTTTTGCATATTTTCACTGCATTTTCTAGAAATCTTTGGGTATTTTCTGTATTTTTGTTTTCTTGTATTGCATCTTTGTTTCAGTTTACAAAATTATTGCTTTTTTCATTTCATTCATCCTAGATTGCATTACATTTGCATCCACCCTATCTCTTGTGGTACTTGTATGAGTGTTTGGTGCCCCATTGATAATACTTTAGTGAGACAAAGTTCTAGACTCATGGCTTCTTGCGATAACACTTTCATAGTAGACCTTGGGATCTCAAGATCTCCTACTCCTAGTATGGACAATGGTGCATTAAACATGGACAATACCACTTCTATGCCTTCATCTTTTCATCCTATGAATGTTAACACAGAAAACAATTCCATTCCGCAAGACAAGGTGATTAGTATTCATGAGGATTTTGCACATTTACAATAAGACTTGTCTCTTGAAAAAATTTCCACCACTGCCATACCTACCATAGAAAACCTTCATTGTTTGATTGAAAGTGATGATGTCTTACAATTCATGAAGATTTTTTTTGAGATATATGTAATAAACATGCTCCTAATACTTCCCAATCAACAACCATTGTTGCAAGCCAAGGAGGATCTCACATTCCTCCCCCTTCAACCATAACATCTATACTAACTTATACCACTCCTCAAGCAACAAAAACTATGCAACAGGTTAGCCATGTGGCTCCTTCTTTCACAATTCCAACAAGCATTCCTAGTTCTTTTGTGGCATTGAACATTCCATCCTCCACCTTCACCCCTCTTAGTGTCCCTTTCACTTCCCCTCACATTACATACACTCCATCTCCATTTTCCCTTCCACCTCATACCACTTACACTGATCCCATCATTGCACAACTTTTTAACACCGTTTCATCCATGCAACAACAAATCTCCACCATTAGTCAAAGTCAAAATGCTCCACCTACATATCATGTCCATAGTAGTCCATTATCCCTTGAAATCTTACACACTCAGATGCCACATGGAATTGAAATACCTAGGTTTGAGAAATACAGAGGAAAAGGAGACCCTATTAACCATGTCAATGCTTATGTACAACTTTATGCAATGATTTTGTCCTTGATGATAAACTCTTAGCTAAACTTTTTCCTAGGATCCTAAAAGATACTACATTAGAGTGGTTTTCAAACTTACCCAATCATTCAATTTGATCATTTAATGACCTTTTGGATGCCTTTGTAAGTCATTTCCAAGTCCATATGACTCCTACGAAGACAATTGTTGATTTAATGCGATGTAGACAAAATGTTGATGAAAAAGTAGCTGACTTTATTTTGCATTATTAGTCATTATATGCTCAAATTGATGTCAAAATCCCTGATTCACATCTGCAGAAGATGTTTATCAAAAAATTTCACATAAACCTTCAGGATAAGTTAACAATGATGAAATTACCTTTGTTCATGCACTTATGCACAACTCTATGTGACTATCATAACTTGGTTTCAAGTCGTGATTCCAAGTCCACTTCTAACCAAGCTGAGAAGTCTGAGAAAAAAAATCAAAACAACACACAAAACTTTTGCAAACCAAACTGAGGATTTTTATAGTTCAATTAGCCTTCTCCACAACCACCCCAACCTATTCCAAATCAAGTGGAAACTATTGAAGAAACAGTGCCTTATACATATGGGGACCCAAAGAGACAATTCACCCCCTTACCTGATACCCTTCATAATACAATGAACCAATTGCTCCAGTAGCAAATGATCACTTTACCTACCGTCAAACCACTCGATGCCACCAAACCTTTGCTACCCACCTTTAAACCTAATGCTTATTGCCATTTTCATCACCAAAATGACCATGACACCAAACAATATAAGCATCTCAAACACTTAGTTCAAGACCTCATTGATTCAGGTTGTTTGTCCATTGCGGGTGTTAATGATCAAGGCAATAAGTCTGTTGCACCCCTAATCAAAATTTATAAATATTTACCAACCCCATGCCTAAACACAATATTTCATTTTTCAAGGCTAATGAACCTTCAAACCCTCAAGTCATGAACATTGATACAAGTAATGAACAACATGATATAACTCCAAATGTTACCCAAGTTACTCCTATGAATGAACTTGTGGGTGCAATAGACATTATCCCTCGTAAGGGCCTAACCAACAAAAATCTTGATATCACTTTTCTTCTAAAGATATACTTAAAAATATTCTTGATGGTCCTCTTTACATAGTTGATCAAATCTATGATAAGCCCACCAATGGGATATTAATAGATCCTGCCTGTGATGAGAATGTGATCATAGAAGAATTTCTAGTATTACACAATCTATATCAAGATGATTATAACAAACTAATTGCATGGATTAAAACACGTACTAGTTTTGTGTGCCCTACGACTAGATCAATCATACTCCCCTTGCAAATAGGACCCAAAACTTTAGATGTGACATTTTCTATCATTCCACAATCAGAGCAATTTTTTCTACGGCTGGGTCATCCTTGGCTCTGCTCGATGAAAGAAATCCCCTTGGTTGTTCACAAATGTTTTAAGTTTCCACATGGAAATGAAATATTTACGATACACCATAGTGTCTTTAATCCTTTATCATCTAAAGGAAATTTTTCTTTAGAAGCCTTTTGGCCCACACCTATGGAACCCATCACCCCCTGTAAAGATTTATTTTTCATCGCCTACCAAAAGTTTAAAGCCAAACACATAGCCTAGTTGTCTCTTCATAACATGTCCTCGTTAGCTTCCACTCCACCTATCCTAGATGAAACCATGCTTCAACCCGAGTTTGACATTGAACAAACCATACAACCTATAGAACACCCATGCATAGACACTTCCCCACCATTGTTTAAACAACCATGGGAAATGAAACCAATCCTATTATACCTCCATGCATTAAACAAGTGTATCAAGCTAAAGAGAAAGTTATTGACCTATTTTCTTCAATTTCTTTCGTTCTTCCCGCTCTAGAAGAAAAGGAACCTATGATGGATCAACCTGCTCTTACACCTCAAAAAATTCAAAACAAAATAAAGTGCAATCGCGGTGCTAGGGAGCATCGACATTATCGTCACCTCCTTGCTCGTCAGTCTCACATGGAAGAAAATAAAGAAACTCAACCTATGCCTTTACAAAATCAATAGATGACCACCCTATCTCCCTTGACCTACCACAAGAAAATACAATCCAACCCTCACAACAAAATGAACAAATCCAATAGCCACAACTTTTGATAAAACCTTCCTTGGAAATAACCCTTCATCCTCCTATCGTCATCAATCTTGATGATGATGATGAGGAGGAGATCACAAGAATAGATGAAGTGCATAATGATCTAAATTCTTTATTTTTATCTACCATGAGCCTAAATGATAAATCTTCTCCACCAAGTGAAGAACCTGGTACATCTCCTAGTTCGACACTTGCAATTCTTCCTTTGGATAGTCAACCGCCCTCACAATATATTGAACATGAATGGGAGGCAGATAACTTGTTAGATGGTTGACTTGCATTTTCCTTTGTTGCATTTATTTTCCTTTCTCCCTTTCTTTGTATGTGTGTATTGTGTTCCCCTATATCATTTGTTTGGTATTCTCTCTCTTTGTATACTTATTCTATTCGTACCTATCTTATTCTATATGTTGTGCATTGTCTGTTTCCTCTTTGTTTTGTTTTTTCCTTGTGGGGATGATGCAAAGTGTAGAGACACCTTATTTCTCTTCAATGTTGACCCAAAAGGTCCGAACACTCTATGTTTTGTTTTATTTGGGGTTGGCTGCGTGTAAGGTGCCCTGTATGCTCCTTTAAGCTAATTATGGTTTCATGGCGCACGGGGATAGGCTTTTGAAGCTTTTGAGGGCCTATATGTCTCTTCCATGTTGACCCAAAAGGTCCCTTTTCCTCTTTTGTTTTGTGTTCTCCTTTTGGGGATGACACAAATCATAGAGACACCCTATGTCTCTTCCACGTTGACCCAAATGGTTCCTTTTTCCTTTTTCCTTTTGTCTTTTTCTTGTGTTTTCCTTTTGGGGATGACATAAGGAATTGAGACTGAAATGTCTCCTTCATATTGACCCAAAAGATTTTCCTTTTCATTTTCCTTTTCATTATTATTTTCTCTTGTATATTCCTTTCGGGGATGATGCAAAGCATTGAGATTGAAATGTCTCCTCCATGTTGACCCAAAACAGAGTTTGTTTTCCATTTATTTTTGCTCTATTTGTTGCATTCTTCTAGTTCTATTTGCTTTGAGGAATGATGATAGTTCTGAGCTCTTTCATAAAAACATTGCAGCAATGAATATATTGACCCCAAATCCATAGATCCCTTATGTGTTGGGTGTATTCCTTGCTGGGGGGCAACCCTCCTTTTTCTTTTAATTTGTTTTCATTTTTCATTTATATGAAGAAGCTTAACTCAAAAACATATGACTTGGCATAGGGATTTCTGAGTTGGCTCTCATGTCTTTTTTTCTTTTTGCATTTTCCCTTTGCTACTTCAAAGTAATTTCTCATAGAATCATGTGTAGCAATTCCTTTAAATTGGGGGGCATACATTACCATATTTCATTTTGCATTCTCAATTCTTAGTGCAGCCTTTTCACTTCATACGATGCATTCATCACTTTGTGGACAACATTGGGTGTGATTTTTCCTTCATAAGTGTGATCTATCTTATCATATTACATTCCTCTTAGTGACTTGATGTGATGTACTGCATGCCCTAAGTTGTGAATATTTTATTCTTTGATTGGTGCTCACTTGGAGACATTAGACACAATGTTCCCTAAGTGATAGACCTTGCATGAACTTGACAAGACTCCTTTGAACACCTTTAACAATTTCTTTTACATTTTATTTTTATTTTTGCATTTTACATTTTTTCCACCTTGCATAACACAAATTGCATGCTTGTGGTACCTTTGCATTTGTTCATGGGTTCTAAGCATATGAAGCTTTGCTTGTCTCATGAAGCACGAACTGACGTTTTCTCTTGTAGTGCCTTGTTAAAGTTATTAGGAGGGATAACTTTGATATGGTTGAGCGGGAAGCCCATCTAGTGGCATGAATTTCCCAATAGCCACTTTTGTGTTCGTGAGTGCATGCCAACTAGCATATGTATCTCTCCATTTGGGCTTTCTCACCCCATGGACAACTAGAAGTTTCATGGCCCCAGAGTGAGTATACTTGGGTTTCCTCACCCAGAAAACTACCTTGAGTTCTATCAACTCAGAGTGAGTATGCATCCTCTTCTTCAAACAATAAGCCTAGATCAAATCCACAACAAGTTGGATAAAAAATTGAAGCTTCCATTCCTTTTCATCATCATGCATGTTCTTTTGTTCTTATGTTTGGTTTGCCATGAGATCTTGATCCTGGGGGCTTGATCATCCCTCTTGGTTATTATTATTTCAACTTTCCAATGTAAGTGCATTAGGATCCCTGTTGATGTGCATGTTCAACTACATTAGTGAGAGTTTGAAGCAAGTTCATC